>PNEQ01053851.1:0-13579 GCA_003012365.1 Medauroidea extradentata | reverse complement strand
AAGGCGAGGTTGTGGGTCGAATGGTTTTAACGGGACACTACTGTTTTTCCGTCACTTACATTCCATTCTTGCTCGAAGCTCACTTCGTATCACCTCTTATCTGCTGCAAATATCTACTGTCATTCACTGTACTGTAAAGTTCTCCTTTAATATGTTGAGACTTTTTCAAAGCAGAAATTAATTTAACTTTATTTTAGATGCTTAAAACCATCAACATAAAATTAACATTTTGTTATTGTACTTAGGTTTCCCTTAAATATGTTTTTCTTCCAGTTAAAAATGTTTTACTATAGTCAACGAATAGAATCGTTCTGAAATATCATTAGGTCTTCGAGCATATATTTGCGCATTGCAATACTCAAGGAAGTTTCGTGAAAAAAGTCTGCAAAATTCTGATTTGAAATAATAACCTCCTCATACCGCGGTATTTTCAGCTAGCTATTTAGAAAACTATCATGATTATTAATTCATGTCTACAAGTAATATTTACATACAAAACAATAAATAAATTACACGAATTAGCTTTCGAAAACGTATATAATTTATATTAGAAAGTATATTTAGCAAACATAATACTAAATATCTTTATATTAGGAAATATTTAACTTAATTGAAAACAATTTTGTTCTACCTACATTACAATTTATTACCTAAACAGTCTTATAATAATTTGCAGACTAAAATATTTCATAAAAAGGCTTCCTTCAACTCACGTTCATTTGTAATTATTCTCTGGGAATACCTACATTTCGGACAAAAAACATTACATTTTAATTACGTCTTTTTTATTCGGTTGAAAAAACTGCTAAACATTTGCATGTTTTAAAAAGTTTTAATGATTATGACAGCTAAGAAACACGCGCTTTTTTGCAGTTTTAAACTTTTTTGCAGCATCTGTGACGCACATATGTCACAAGAATTAGTACTAAAGTATTATTTCTAGAACATCCATTTCCTCTTCTAGATGAAAATTCAGAAAATTAATTTTAAAATTGCGTTGCTATCATATAGCCTACAACAGGGCGTTAAGGGTGCGTATGGCTAGATATATTTCTCGCGTCCGATCCCAATTGGTACCTGAATGCTAAGGACGAGCAAAGCATTGCACTTCATTTCCATGAAATCCTCTCCGTGCCAGTCAAACAGTCTTACAGGACCACAGCAGGTAGGCACTCATTAAGGGCGCGGCTACCGCAATTTTCATCGCCATTTTTTTATTTTTTATTTGTACCACATATTTTTTTCCTTATTTTAGACACAAAATGTAACTAAATTTGTCTCTTATAAAATTTTTTTATCTCTCATAGTTTTGTGTTATGGCTTGTTAAAGTCATATTTTGTATGTTTTCGTTTTAACGACCACACTAAAACCAACTGATATACCAAACTAAAAATAATCACAGTGGATAAATACATCGCAGGCTACAATGTCTTGCTCATAAAAATAAAGAATAAAAATGATTTGTATTTAAAAAAAATGCTGAAACTGAAAATTAAAATTTAAACAATTCAATATTTTTTTAAAAATACAATTAGTTTTTATTCTTTAATTTTATGAGCATGTCATTGTAGCCTGCAATGTCTTTATCCACTTTGATTTTTTTTTTTAATTTTGGTATATCAGTTGGTTTTAGTGTGGTCGTTAAAACGAAAACATGCAAAATATGACTTTAACAAGCCATTACGCGAAAACTATGAGAGATAGAAAAATTTCATAAGAGCCAAATTTAGTCACATTTTGTGTCTAAAATATGAAAAAAAATATATATATAGTACAAATAAAAAATAAAATATTGATGATGAAAATTGCGGTAGACCGCGCCCTTAAATACAAAACAACACAAGTGAGTAGTCCAGTTCCAAAACTCGTCTTGTCCACTTTCACTAAAACTGAGCAAATCGCGAAAAACTGATTTGCGACCCCATTTGCGACATGGCCAAAGCAGTTTTTCAAAGTGTATCGGTTATTGAATAAGGCGAGTTTTTGAAACTATCATCACGTCAACTTCAGCCCACGTTTAAAAGATACACGAAACTGTTCAGAACTCATTTTTCCTTGGTGATATGCACAAGACGAGTTTTGGAACTCGTAAGGAATAAGAAACTCTGTGAAATTTTACAGTAATATATCAGCAATGTAAGTAAATTCTTTTAACATATTAACATATTGTGGCAGCACAGAAATCTATAGAAAATATTTACAACAACTTCCCTCTACGTCTAACAAATTACACCTAAAATTTTTTTGGGACAAAAAAAATTAACTAAAGGGATTGCAGGATAAACACATTTTGTTGACTTGTTTAGCACATCGTTCGATTACTCTTCCAGATTTATCAGGCGAACAGAAAATATCATAGCTTCTACTTCTGTAATTTGGATTTTTCAGGGATAATGGCTTGTGGATATCCATATAATCGAAGACCGCAAAGAAAGAAACATTTCAAAATAAACAATTCAATCAATAGCAACTCTTCCTTCTTTTAAACAATGTGCATTATTTTTATTTTGAACTTCATTGTTAATAAAACCAGTGTCATCAACGTAATGCGTTCGTTTCTTGTAATTTTTTAAAAACTATAATTTGTATATTTTCAAGCCATAGAGTCTGTTTCCGTGATGGAATTTGAAACAACTGAGCAATATTCTAGTATATATGTAACTTATGGAAATATAAAACATAGCAGAGAGTCGCGGTTGTAAGCATGTTTAGTGATGTGAGAAATTAAACCTACAGTTCTTGATACACTGTTGACTAACATACCAGTGTGGTGGTGGAACAGTAATATTGTATTTAACAATATTCGTACATCGTGAACAGTTGTCACCCAGTTTATTACAGTCTGTTTTTTATGGTCGTTATAGATCAAAGAATGTGTCCTTCGAGTAAAAGCTATGCTTTGTATTTTTCAAATATTAAGCTCCATTTTATTTCTAGAACATCAACTGACAATATCTACTTGTAATTTGACGCAATCTGTACCATATTTGATCACTTTGAATATCTTGAGGTCATCAGAACAAAGTAAACAACTTGAATATTTTAGACACTGCACAATACCATTAACAAAACTACTAAACAGTAAAGGTGAAAAAGTTCCCCCTTGAGGAACTCTAGAAGATATGTAAAATTTCTAAGATAAAATGTTATAAATTTTAACTAGAAAGTTTCTTGACTCTAAGGAACTTGCGAAACAATTTACATAGCCCTTAACTAAGCAAAAAACAGAAAGTTTGTTTATAATTATGCGGAATGTTAAGTATCAAAAGTTTTACTAACGTCAAAATAGATAACATCATTCTGCAATCTAGACGTACCGTAAACCGGGGTTACTTTGACAATTTAACTATTAGTTTTTGGGTTTTCTGGTAAATAAACAGATAATCTGAGCCGAGTATTTTAAATAATTCCTTTTATCCTTATAGCTAATACTTGAAACTTTCGTCATTAAATAACATAAAAACCAACATTTTGAGTTGTCAAAGTTACCCCACTAGGTCAAAGTAACGCCGGTTTACGGTATTATCAGTGTGTATTTTATTAATGCAGTTAAATTAATTTTAGTAGTTGTTCTTCTAGCCATGAAACCGTGTTGTTTGTCAGAAATTTAATTTGATGTCAGACGTAGGTTCTTTGGTAGAATAATACGTGTTTTGTGGGGTTAACTAAGTTAGGTATGTCCCTTTTTGGTATTTTGTTCTAGTAACAGAATACTTTGTTAGCTCGAGTAAATATTTATTTCGCAATATTCAAACACTTGTTTGGAAACAGTTTTTTTCACTGCACTGTGAGAAAGGAAACTTTATTAAGGTGTTAACTTAACTGGACCATTTTCAGGTGTGTGAGATCCGGTAGCAAGGAGACATTAAGGGTGACGTCATCCCGCGCATTAAAGTCTCTCTTCACCTTTATGCAGCAACTAATGAACCAGCGTGTATGTTTTCCATCAGCAGCTTGCTTAAACGTGGCTTTAAGATGGATGGATGCTTACTGCTTTGGATTTATCCGTATTTACACAGTTTTTATTAACTAGCTTCCTTCTCTATCTGTTAGTCTGTTCGGTACAAATTTTGCTATATATTTTAAACGAACTTCCCTATGAGCTGGAGACTTGAAATTTTAAACATAGCTCAAAACTGGATGATAATACAATGTTAAGTTGTTTTAAGAGTCTCCCTGTTTGTTCGTCTATTAGGTAATAAATGTTGCCTTCTTAGAATGTATTGCTAATTCTCACACACATCAGACTAAAAAGCAGAAAATAATATTTAATCAGAAACATTTGAATATATATCACATTTCTGAAAATTACTAAAAATAATAAAATTAAAATATAAAACGATAAACTAGGGGAGCATGCCATATATAATTGTTACATGAATAGTTCACTAAAGTCAATGAAAATTTTACTGCTCTTGAAATTATATGAAATGTTGTTTGAGTTTATTTTTTTTTTTACTAAATGACAATTACTAAACTCCTTACTAACTATCGGTTACACGTGCCCATGTTTTCCGTATTAAACGTTACAAGTATTTTCATATGATAAACTAGCTGTCCCTTTGCGGCTTCGCCCGCGTGTGCTATAGAAGAGAGTAACTAACTTTTAATTAAGTATTCATTGATGGTGTTACTGTGTTATCTGTATATCATTAAAACAACAAATACAAACAGCTTTATCCAGTCCATTTTGCTGAGCGTACTTTAACTGCAGAACAGTTTTGTTTTAATTCATCTTTATTTCTCTATATAAAATAGCTGCCCTGCTGCGGCTTTGCCCGCGTGAAATTATGTAATGTAAACAGTAACTGTGGATAAAATATGTGCTGAAGGCATTTAATAGCTAGCATACTCAATAACAGTGAACTATAAATTGCCTTAGCTCAGTGTAAAGACCGCGCGCAATATGCTCGTATGATGTCATAGTAATTCCCACCGCAAAGTCTTGCACGGGATACAAACCCGTAATCCCACCCCTCCCACACCACAAACATTATACAATATCTAATTGAATGCTTAATGGCAGGCCGTTATAATTCTTTCGTATGTAGCCTACAGGCTACAGTGCAAAGAGGTTTGTTTTATTTATGAGTAGGTTGGCAAAAAGAAACAGCTGTTGAATTATTTCTCCATGATCATTCCCTTTTTTTTGGGAGACTGTAACATTTTACTGCTTTTCACATCCTTAATTTTCGAATTTCATAAAATAAAGAATTTGGTTTGTAGATATTTAAATACGCTTCATTCTTATCACTTAATCATCTCGATATCTCAACGCGTATAAGCGGTACAGATGATTATTTGAAAACACATTTTATTTTTTTAACAGCTTTCAAGAACAAATTTCGAATAATACTGAAATTAATATTTTTGATATTTACGTAAGATTTATTTTAAAGCAAAAACCATTTCAATATTTCCACTGGTTTAGGAGCTAAGTTGGACTAATTAAAAACACGTTTTATTTTTTAAGAGCTTTCAAGGCCGAATTTAAAAAAAAATTCTGAAAAATTATTTTTAAAAATATCGCCTCACTATCTGAAATGGTTTAGGAGATATCACGGATTAATGAAAAACACATTTTACGGCTTTTAACCCCTTAATTTTCGAATTTCGCAAAATCGAAAAATTCGCAAACATTCATATGTTTGGGTAATATTATGAAGTAAAAAATATTATGAAACCTTTCCGGTTAATAAGATATCAGGGATTCTTTGAAAACACATTTAATCCCTTTTCACCCACTTAATTATCGAATTTCGAAAAATCCGTTCTTAGTGGGTGCCTACGGAGCAAGGGTAAACTTCCCTCAAAATTTCATGATTCTAGGTCCAGAGGTTTGGGCTGTACGTTGATGAGTGAGTGAGCGTGTGAGTGTGTCAGTCAGGACACTTCATTTTTTATATTAAGATTATTTTATACTTCTTAGTCCGTTCTAATACATAGTAAATTAAAAACAAATATTGAAATATTTTTTCTCTATAACGTCTGTTTCAATGAATTTATCAATAATTTTAGCTAGGCAGAGCATAGGTAAAATTCAATCAACTTTCTGAAAATTTTGTAACCTAAATATAAACAATATTTTGTTATGGGGAAAAATTGACATGAAAATGAATTTATGTGGTTTGTTTACGCAACTGACTACAGTGGCCTCAAAAGTAACAGAAAGCACGCCGTATTAGTTACAAAGGGTGAATGAACCGACAAAGTACACCATGTCAACGTGAAAAACACATGGCAATCTCCTTATTCTCCTCATAGTAATAAAAGCCATTAATCCAAGCTGATAAGAATCAATCCTTCGCTAAGGACATTTTTAACCGGAAAACAGAAATATTGTTAAACTGTACTTGGTGCCTTAAGGACGTCCAAGTAAGGAAAATTCGTAATTTTAAATTTGTACGAAATAATGTTGGTTTTGCAGACGTCACTTAGGAGAGCATTTCTCTCTTACATAACATTCAGCTCAAGCAGTTTTCCCATAATGACACTTCTAAGTCCAAATTTGCACGTTTTTAGTTTTTATAAGCCGCAAAAATGAATGAACACAATGAAACGAAAAAATTCACGCTGAAATTGCATGTAATGGGCTACTGTTTGATATGTTTTAAATCGCAAAATAATTTTGAATTAAAAAAAAAATGTATAAGATAAGTAAAAAATTCGAAATTTCATAATTTTTTTAATTGAAAAAATATTTTGTAATGGATTTTAAAACAATGTCAATGCTCGTGACATATAGTTTCAGTGTGAATTTTTTTCACTTCATTATGTTCATTGGTTTTTACGGCCTATGTATACTATAAACGTGCAAATTTTGACTCTGAAGTTCCATTATGGAAAAACTGACTGAGCTATTATTTTATTGTAAGAGGAAAATGTACTCCCAAGATACGCCTGCAAAACTAACAATATTTCATACAAATATAAAACTATTATTTTCCCCACATGAACATCCTTAAAGAATGGCCACTTTGGTTACCTGTTGGAAGTTACGTGCCCTAACTGCTAATAACTCCACTTCGAGAGGCATTTGTGAGGATTTGATAACTTCGCGCATACTTTTAGAAACGCCTGCTACAAAACATGCGTTTCATGCAATATCCTAATCACTAAGGGAAAGAATGAAAACATTAGTCTTTCTTATCGACTTTGGGTTACTATATTACTGATTTAACCTATCATTAATTGGCCAGAGTAAAATAAATATTTAATTTTTGTCAACATTATTTTATAGTTATTTCAAAATCTCAGCAGGAAAATCATTTCAAATTTGGTTCCATACATCTCAAATCGTTACTAGTACCAAACTCCTTAACTGTCGTAAGAAATAACAATATTAATTTTAATTCTTTCCTTTTTAAGTTGCTGTAAACTAATTAATTTCTACACACTGATTTGTGAATGTATGTTCCCTATGGGCTCCAAAACGGCTGGAGAAATTTTGATGAAATTTTCAGGTAATCTTCAGATTAGTCCAGCGTGTTATTCTGTGAAGTTTAGTAGTGGCGATCAGATCAAAATGTATACATATATTTTTTGCTTTTTGCCAATTTCGTGTAATATTTTCTCTATTAATTTATAATAATTAATACATAATAAATAAATTAGAACCGAAACTTGGAAGTGTGCGGCATGTCAATAAATATATACTTTAATTGTAGATAACAGTTCTACCGGGGACGATAGTCATTCAAAAAATTTTAATTATACATTATGTAACATAAAATGAGTTATATATTAACTGTGCACTGTATTTAAATTTTAAAATTAAAAAATCCCATGCACCAATCCCTTTAACCAGTGACGCTATATTTTTACTTGACGTGGCTGAGATATAAGTAGATATAAATCTATTCTCAACTATGCTGGATGTCAAATTGAACCATTATTTTGGACATACGCTATTACGAATGAATTTTTCTGGCCAGATATGAAGACGTTCTCTTGCTTTGGCTATAGGGCGGTGGAGAAATGTCAGGATGTTGTCAAAAGCTTGCTTATGGACCGTGTGTTTTTACCACTGTCAACAGCATTTATAAACTGCCACCTGGGCTTAATGACCATTAAACTAACACACACAAAGTTATTGTGATAAGAACATCGTTAACACAAGTGAAAGAGTCGAGAGGCTGTAACAATGGTAATAAACTTAGTAATCAGACGCGGGAAGTATTGCTGTTACTGTTGTAAAGAAACTGGCGTTGATGCAGTTGGCGGCATGTATAAATAAAATAATATCGTAAATAATATCGCGTTTCTAAATGCATTGAAGATTAATCATACTACATTATTTTCGCTTCTAGAGTGGTAATTATGTATCTTTCAAATAGCTGCAACAATTATCTCTATGTAGTAAAATACGACAGTCGTTTTTCTGTACAACCATAACGTAAAACACAATCTATTTATTCTTTGTTAATTTAGTCTGTCGTGTGGCAATGTACTATGTCTTTCAGTACTTCTGATTGGCCAAACTGTTTACACGGTATTAGGCCTAGTATTAAACAAAATTTGAAGAAAAAAATTTTTTCTTAATAATAAACTTGCCTTATGTATGTGCTTATCGCTATATTGTAGTGAATCTGAACTACACGAAAGTTAACTCTTCTGTTTAATATTATGTATGTGCATACATTCATTGTAAATTTAAGTAACTATATTATGTTGTGTATGTATCTGCTAACTAAAGCATACTCTGCTTTTATGTTTTTCTGTTCTCTGTATTTTTATTTTGACAAACATCGCAATGGCGTATGTAAAAAAAATGCATTCATTCATGCACTCCCAATGCAAAAGATCATGCTGAATTTTTAATTTCGGTAAAAATGTGTGTTTTTCCGTTCTTTTTAAATATTGCCGTATTATTAATATAAATATTATTCCAATTTCACGTTCTCGAAATTTAGTGTCTTTTATTTCTTCAGTGATTGTGTTTATGTGTCAATAAAATTAATTCATTTTTAGATTTTATGATCCAGGCTTCACTTTCGACTCGCCCGTATATTTTCCTAATGATATTTCGTTTTTGCTTTTAAAGTTCACAGAAACGGGTGTTTCTTGGGAGTACATTATTTCTTTATCCTGTAATACACTTTACAAGCGCATGCGCAGTATAAATCGCCCACGCCGGTACACAAACGCATTGCGGTGACAGGTCAGTTGGTTCTGCAGAAGACACACTTGTTGGCGACCACTGCGGGATTGCCCACCGCAAGAACAATTCTGGAAAATGAGCCAAGGACGAGGACGCGTTGAATGCTGCATAACCCACATACGTCAAGAGAACTATTCCGCAGGTAGTTCCCCTGACACCTGTCCACCGTGGTAAAATAGAACAACGGTTGACACTTATGCATCTGATGCATGAACGGTGTTGTAACGTGCCGTGCTTAGTTTTCTCTACGCGAATCAGCCAAATTATTCACAATATATTTATCTACGAAAATAACACACGCTTAAAACTAGGCTTATATCATTTTAAAAATTCAATATGCTGCTTAGAGATGATGGTTTATCGCGGGAAAACTTTATTATACTGGCTTTCGCTTGTACGTGGAGTTGTTGCCCTATTTAACTGAGCCAATAAGAATCCCACTATTGTAATATAAGGACCCCTAATTTTCGCGAAAAAAATTTTGCCCTACTTTGTTTCAGTGACTTGCGTGCACATATGCAGTTCTGCTTCATAGTCAGTGATTGGACGTCTTAGCTCTGACGTGTCTTGGGGTTTTACTGGAAAATCACAGACTTGTGAAGTTGTAGTAACGTTTTGAAGTTGTAGTAACGTTATTGTGATTGACAAAGTCAAATAAGAGACATCACTTCACAAAGACACGCTGCCAATAACTATGAATCACGGCTGCAGATGTGCACGTAAGTCACTGAAACAAAGTAGGGCAAAATTCTTTTCGCGAAAATCAGGGGTCCCTATATATTATAATGCCTATTATTTCTCTGCAGACAGCTACGTTCTGTGACACGCGTAACACCCAATCATACATGATGCAAGAAACCACAGTGTTTTCAACGAAATGTTGGCACAAAAAAAATACGGATATACCATCATCTCTAAGCATGCTTATTAGAATCATGTTTTTGTGGTCCATCAAAATTGCTAAAAACGGTTTTTTTAAGGCAGCTGTAACTAGAAAAATTCCACCCAGATTTGTAAAACACAACGTTGGAAGCTTGCGTTGAACTTTACTACAAACTTTCCACAAATAAAATTGTATGGTCGCAGCTTTAAGTCCCACAGGAAAAAGAGTAGCAAGAAAACACTGCACGCCATTTTGGCGCTCCACGAATAGAAGCGATGTTGTTACCGCAAAGTGTGGAAAGCTGAACCTTATCGCTTCACTGTCTCCGCGCATCAAACGCAGAAAATTACATCTGGTGTATAGCCATCTTATGCATGATCCATCATTTCTTCTGCTTTCACGATTACTAAATTTTTAAATTCCTGAACGAGGGCAGATATTAAAAAAACTGTTGCACAATTTTGATATAAACTATTTTTTACAATGAAGTTTAACTTTTTCTAGACAAAAAATTATATCGATTTTGTTCATTAGTTTAGAAATTAGAATTACATTGATTGCATAGTTAGCGCAACCCATTGTGAATTTTGTCTTGAAAAAAAAAAGTCAACATAGCATACACTGTTGTTTTAACAAAACTCTGCAACAGGTTTTTCGACATTTTCTCTCATTTTGGAATTTAAAAATTTCGTAAAACAGTAGAAATGATGGATCTTGGTATTAAATGTTTGCCTCGCATCAAGAGGACTCTAGTGTGATTTCTACACCCAACAATACTGATTTAGGCTTTCTTTAATATTCCCAGACTATTACTGTATAGGTGACTACTGAGATAGTCTCTGCAGACAGGCCCTGGCTGATTCCCCTCATCCATTGACCTTCTACCAAGCTTCATATGCTGTTCGAGAACATATTGTTATGAATGTAACATTAGCATTTGTTTCGGTAGTTGCTCTACATTGACAAGTGCCTTAGCGATTATTCCCACCCACTGAAGACAGTAACATAAAACTGTGTATAGGCAGACGTAACGTGTGACTCGTACTATTTTTTACGCGAAACCGCTTAACTTATTCACGTTATGTTTATCTGCGAAAAGAACACATGCTTGGGACTACATTTCCGTGATTTTAAAAATTCAACAAGCTTGTTCGAAACATGAACTTCGGGTCTCTCAAAATGGCTAGAAACGAAATTTTTAGACTGTTGTAATTCCGAAAATATTACCTGGGACTAAGCTGTACAAAGATTCACACACCGTCTAGTAGAACATAAACTCAACTTTAATAACTAAACAGCCGCTATTCTCGAATCTAAATAACGTAGTGCAACCATGCAGTAATCTGTACCGTGCAGTTTAAAATCACAGAATTTAAGTTATTTTCATTTAACCGTAACCACCGAAAATATAATACAGTGCTTACCTCTGGCTACAGCAGCACGCATAACTTATTTATAAAAAAGTATTAAATAAATATTTTACAACAATTAAAAACATTTCTAAATAAATCTACAAATCTGCACTGACAGTTCGATTCAGCTTTGGCACAGTTGGTAATCGTCGTGTTTTTCATTTCTGTGCAAATGCCGGAAATGAGACTTCAAAATTTTTAGTAATGCGGCTCCTAAAGGGATGAAAATATGATTGTTTTGTCCGCAACATGTTCATTGAACCAGTTAAGATATCTAAGTATGGCTTGCTTATGTTTTAAGTTACTGGATAACATACATCAATAACCACGAGGAAAACTATTTTATAAAAACCGTTCAAGACAGACGATCTGAAATGTAAATCATCTTCAAATAAAGTATTACACGGAATTAAGAGTTTGCAATTGTATATATACGTATTATTGTACAACTCCGTTGTGTCTAGGGAATGGGAGTTTTATTTATTTATGATAAATATTTTTTAACCCCCGACGCAAAAAAGAGGTTGTTATAAGATTGATGTGTCTGTGTGTCTGCCTGTGACATCGTAGCTCCTAAACGAATAGACTGATTTTTTGCGGTTTTTCTTTTGCTTGAAAGCTGGCGTGATCGAAATGGTTCTAAGTTATAATTTATGAATATCAGTTCGGGCGTTTGATGATCATCAGCTCTTTCTAGTTGTTGAAGATATATGGGTAACTTATACTGGTCTGATCGATCCGAAGTTTAGTATCCTGTGACTTCATGGCATTACAATAACACGGCCACTTTGACCTGACGCTGCAGCATCTTCTGGAATTCGCAGGATTCCCAACTCCTCATCAATTTACAGTCGGGTATGTTTTTTACAATTTGTATTTTTAAGATGTGAATTGAGGACATAAAGTTTAATATTTACATGTTATTCTGTTCTTATGGAGAAAAACTAATTATATTTATACAGCACATCTTCCATTCCAGCCTTATTGAAACTATGAATTGCTCGCAGTCGTTTATTAAAAACACTTTTAACCTCCGGTGGTCGAGTAAACCGTCTCGTAACGTATCAAACAGGCCTTACAACAATAGGTTACTTTACAAACATGTCCCTAATTAAATATTATTTACTTGTATGTGTTTAAGGTCTCTGACTCAAACCTTGCCTCCGTGGATTGTAAATGAGGAAGCAATGTTTAAATAAGATATTTCTTAATAAATCCATTTTAATTATGAGGAATCGTGGCCTGCGTGAAATTTATGTAAAACTACTGCCATATGAGAAATTTCGTTACTATTTTTACATCTCACAATGAAATTCACATGAATAACAAGCAATTGCACGCGTATTGTATCGTGTGTTTTGCAATTTAACGCGATAATATATCTAACAAGTGCACGTGGCATATGGGTTGTAGTTATATTTTCAATTTTTTTAAACGCAGTTCTTATTTAAAAAAAACATTAAATTTTTTTTAACACTTCATACGTTTATTATAAATGATATTGACGCTGATAATAATATTAAAAATGATATATTACTGTAATTTATATGTTGGTTTACTAAAAATATTTTTTTAACTTTCTAAATGATGCAAAAATTTGTGTAAAATGATGCTGTAAGTCTTTAAAAGCGTTTTGGAACCATCAAAAAAGGGTACTCCGTCCTAACCCCTGCCACGTTTTGCCTCCACCCCTTATATTTGTATTATATATATATATATATATATATATATATATATATATATATATATATATATATATATATATACACACACACACACACACACATACGTGTTTAAGGTATCCAGTGTGGACTTTCACTTTTCTAATTATTTGCGAGGACTCCATTAATCATTCGTAATTACCTAAAATCACAAACTTCTTTATAATGGGGCAATTTTTCTGATGCTATACATTCCAAAAAATTTTGAAATTTTGAAAATGTGTGTACAACTTAAGTATATATTGTCAGGACTTTGATAATGACAAGACTGCGTGAGGACACGGAATCTTACGAGGACTTCAAAAGTCACAGTTAGATAAAATTGCGCGCTTTCCTGTTATCTTGTAACCGTCATTATACACACGTGTCACACGACGCGGTGCTGTCAGGACCTCAGTACAG
>PNEQ01053850.1:0-38782 GCA_003012365.1 Medauroidea extradentata | reverse complement strand
AATAAAGTAATCCCGAATATGTTTAAATTTTATACACAAAATTGAAATTCACTCCTACACATAACTAGTTTGCAGCACATATTGATGGGCTAACATGCAAACACGAATGGATTATCGAGCGAATACACTTGGGTGTCACTAGGCGCGTGCCAGGAGGCTCTGCCTGGTTCTGCTCGTGCTACTGCAGGTAGTCCCGAGCCCTGGTGGGGGGTGTCTTGACGGGATGAGGAAGGGGGAAAAGAAGGCGAGAGCCATTAGGACGGGACAGTGGTACACTCACGCCTAAAACATTGTTGCTTAGCAATACGTAGACTTTCAAGCTGGTAATATCACCTTAACCATTATTATACAGTAAGGGGCTGTTGGCTATTTCGGTGTCTCCCGTTGGCCAACAACGTCTTGGCCTTCCAGTGAAGATGCTTCTGTGCAGTAGTTATAAGTTCCATGGTAGAGTCATAGAATAGTTAGGAATACAGAAATGAAATAGCCGGTAGGAGAGCGAACTTAGTCACACACGCTAGCAAAATGACTTCCCTGGCCAGCAACATGGCGGAGACGCCTACCACCAATCAGTAGAGCCAAGATTTTATGGCGAAAAGATTTTTGCAACATTTGGTTTCAGTGCTTTACGTGCACATCTACATCGTCTGAGATTGGATGATTTTACTCTCACTTGCCTTGGCAAATTACAGCCGTACAGAGTATCAATAATCTTATTCTGATTGGTGCAGTCAAATGAGAAACATGTCCGAGCAAAGACACGCTGCCAATAACCATGAAGCACAGCTGCCGATGTGCACGTGAGACACTGAAACAAAATGGGGCAAAAATCTTTTCGCGACAAAATCGTGGCCCTACCAATCAGCGTGAGGCAGCTGCTCTGATAACCGGCAGCCAGTCCAATAGGAAACCTGCAGTAACATGCAGGAGCCAAACATACACGGGGCTGGTATATCAACAGACTCGGGCAGCCAATAAGCGGCGAAGTTCGCTCGTATCAAACGAGCCGCCACGTCATTTCACGTCTGTATTACTGTTTAGTCTGTTGTAGAGTGACAAACCTCCGTACAGCGGTCACATACGTAAATGACGTAACATAGAATCTCGTGTTCAATATAATTACAGCTTGTGCACTGGTATGTGCAGGGCAGTAGATCATAGTTAGAGATGATGGTATATCGCGAAAATTAATTGTGTCAACATACCCTTGAAAACTCTGTAGTTTCTCGCCACATGTATGATTGAGCGATAGACGTCTGACTCTCCATATATGTCTGCAGACCAACAACAGGCATAGATAGAATGTTACAACAGTGGGTTTCCTATTCGCTCAGTTAAATAGGATACCAACTCCACAAGCCACAAAATAAAAAATTTTTTGTACTTTTACAAAAAGGTCAAAAAAAGTTTTTTGTAACACTACAAAAATGTTTTGTAATATTTACAAAAAACTTGTACTTTTACAAATTTATTTGTATATTTACAAACATTTCTGTAAATCTACAAACAAATTTTGTACATTTACTGCTAATATTTGGTTCACTTTACAACAATTGTTTGTAGAGTTACAAATTTTTTTTGGAAAATAGTTTCCAAAAATTGTTTTGTAAGATTACGAAATGTTTTGTAAAATTTGTCTGGTCTTCAATGTATATTTTGTTTCAAATAGAAAAGTTTACTCATTACCATTTATTTTACTATTTCTTAAAGGTGTTCACAATATTTATAACCACTTTAAAAGGTTTCGGACATCTCACATTTATTACCTGACTGATAATGTTCTGATATTAGTTTACAAGATTTTCCTTATAAATATATTTTTTTTTTACTGTGCAGTGAGCTTTTGATAACCTGAATGTGCGTTGAAGCCTAGCAAACCGTCAAATTTTCCCGAGATAAACCATCATCTGTAGAGACGCTGGAAAATGGCGAAAATATTTAACATAGTCTCCAATAAACTGTAGTATCTAAACCGTGACACATGAGAACAGTTTTCTGGCCAATCACACACGTTCTGTGTTAAAACTGTACAGTTCTAATGGGGCCTGTTGAAGAGAGACACAGTGCTTCATATAAACGATAGCCAATATAGGTGCAAAACCTTCAGAGTCGTACATAGCATTTTGGAGTCTAGCAAACCATCAACTTTTCTCGCGATTTACAAGTGTCTCTAATTATCTGTAATCATAGTGTGTCACCAAACTATAACGCTAATCGTGCAGTCCCTAGTAACGTAGTGTAAAGAGGTCGAATTGTTTTTTTTTTGTCCGTAAAGAGAATATGGCGGGAGAAATAGTATCCTGAAAATCGACTATATAACTGCATTTGTTTAAATAAATTGAATACCGATATGGTCGTTCATTGCGTGAGACTATTAAAAAGAATTTCGCAACAAATTACTTCAATGCCTTACGAGCACAGATGGGGTCTGCTTCACGGTCAGTGATTAAGGCGGCCGCCTGGTGAAGGGCGTGTTTGTGTGAGAGGCGAAAATCGATGAGGCGCTACGAGCGATGTCGGCCGGCACATGTATTGTGATATCGCCTCTATGCCCTGAGTTGTAAACGCGTGCACAGTGTTCCCGCTGTAACGTTTTTACTGTGAGACTTTAAGCGGTGACCCTATAATTTTATTGAATGCGTCAGTGTAATAAAGTCCAATGTTCTTGTAGACATCAATTTCGAACAAATCCGTTATATACATCTTAAGAAACAACCGCGTGAAGAAGCCGATTTTAGCCAACTTTGAGGGCTTTAAAATAATGCTTCCATATGCGTGGTGTCTTGAAAGTCACATTCACAAGTAGTGTGAAGTGTGTTTTCTTTTCGTAGATAAGCATTGTAGACGCAAGTTTACTGGTATTCTGAGGAAAAATGTATCCCCGAACACGCTTCATGCAGTTCCAGCTACAATTTGCCAATAACCATGAAGCACAGCTACAGCTGAAAACGCAAGATATTGAAACAAGTTGAGGCAAAACATTTTTCGCCATAAATCAGTGGTTCTAATTGCACTTCGTCTAAGAAAATCAGAATGTTTGGTTCAATTTGAAAATATTTATTTATTTTTTAAATATGTGACAAGACTATGTTGAACCATGGTTGTTTGAGTTTGCTTTGAGACTGCGCCATTGAGAAAATTGACTCAATTTAACTCAATGGTTGTAAACATGGTAAAGACCTCGAAAGAGTGATATTATTTTATGATGGTGGAATAGCGGCTGAAAGTAAGAGCAAAAAAATTTGCCAGCTAGTGGTAACGTCCGCCACGTTTCCCACACGCGAACCTCAGGAGTGACACCAACGTCTGTGGAACCCGGATCGCCCTGGTGGGCGTTTCCCGAAATCGCTCCAGGTGAATGCTGGGATGCTTCCTTAACAAAGACCATGACTGACTCCTCTCCCAGCTCCTGTCATTGTACCAAGTTGTGTGTCACCCTCTATAATGACCTCGCTGTCGACGAGACGTAAAGACCTGGTGGGAGGCAAGTGGTCTAACCGCTACATAAGGGCCTTTGACGTGAAACCTCCCCAACCTCGCGTATAACACTTATTTCATTTCTGTACTCCGAAGAGAAATTAAAACTACTGCATATGATAGTACAAGCGAGACCTCGAGGTTGCCACTGAGGAATGCCTATATACGCACCTGGAAGGTGAATCACAATCTGTTTCCACGGCCACTGTCAGGCAATGACCAACATCCAGCAACGATAAACATGAGTGGGTGGCAAGGAAAACCTGTAAACGGACCAGGCGATTCGAATTTGTGGAGGTCACTGCTCACGCTTTAACTGCGCGGCAGCCAGAGAAATTTCGGAGCCCAGTACATGTAGGATTTTGTGGGTCCCTTCAGCTCGAGGCCCAGGAAAGCTGTACCCTTTAAACAACTGCCCACTCCCCATTTTGCCGTCGGCCATGGTTGTAGGGTATATACACATGTTTTTTAAACTGTAAAACGTAGGGAAAGTGTGTGTTTTTTCTTTAAAGGAAATGTGTTTATGAACATGATGGATGAACTGTATGTGCCAAGTAGGCAGGTACCTGAATTTCCATAAAGCAGGCCATCCACTGCACAGGTACTCTGTCGCCCTCAGAAACCCAAGTGGGACAAAACAAAACAAGGAAAAACGAGCCAAGTTTAACTGCAGTCAGGAGATGCATTTAAAATTAAAAGTTGAAGTAAATCCCACAATATAGAGACCGAAAAAATTCACGAGTTCAGCGATCTATGGACGGGCCACAAAGAACATATGTTTACCGAATCAGAAAACATATGCTTGCTGACACAGCAATACCACATAATTGGTTAATTATTTACTTAGTTTTGGTTTTGGTTTTGACTTTACGTGCTCTCGAACAGCACATGAGCCTGGTAGGTGTACACGGGGGGAGGGGGGATGGGGAAATGAGTCATCCAGTAATCATTCCCAGAATTCGCCTAGAGTGATTTCGGAAAACCCTCGAAAACCGAAATCATAATGACCGGCAAATGCGAGGCGAGTGTTTTTCACTACTGCTCCGCCAGGCTCGGTTATGCATTTAGTTGATACTTTATTGTTGAATTAGTGCGTTTAAATAAGTAAATTCTTAGCTTCGATAGTGGCACGAACTTCCG
This sequence comes from Medauroidea extradentata, assembly GCA_003012365.1. Classification (NCBI taxonomy): domain Eukaryota; kingdom Metazoa; phylum Arthropoda; class Insecta; order Phasmatodea; family Phasmatidae; genus Medauroidea; species Medauroidea extradentata. The sequence goes on along the minus strand of PNEQ01053850.1, from coordinate 34,165 downwards.
GTTCTTTGAATTCCAACCTGCGTCCAAAAGGAAAGGCAATTTTTTCAGGTCTAGTTATGTCAGGTAAAACGCAAATAAAATACTAACTAAACCAGAAAGGTAAACCAAACTAAATAACATGGAGAGCATGAATGTCTCAGGACAGCACAAAACAGACAGCACAGACCATTACTGGGACGGAGATCAGACAACATGTACGACTGAAGGACAACCACGAAGACGTCACAGAAAAACACTGGATTTTAGGAAATACAGAGTACTGCAATGGCGCGTGTCCATCATTCTCTTCAGTTACAGAAGTCATTCAAACAAATACGCCATACATAAATTATTGAAGTATCGAATAACCTTTCCTTCGTCTGAAATGTAGTTTTGTATTAACGCATTCCTGTGGCAAAACACTGCAGGCACATTTGGAAGGACGCAGGCTCGATTTTCTACAGCCCATCCTTCTTTCTGTGGTTTTCCGAAATAACTCCAAGCGGAAGGTTGAGGTGATTCCTAACTATAAGCCGTGCTGACCAATGTCTTTCCTGCTTCTGGTCTCTAATAACTTTGCTGTCGACGAGAGTTTCAGAAGCAATGGAGCTACAAGGGGGCATCGCCACAATGATGCAAGCATTAAGCTTGTGTGTGAGATTTCCGCAGATCCATATTTACTGTGGAACTTAAAGCGATGACTATATAATTTTATTGGCGGTTACTTTGTAACAGAGTTCAGTGCACGTTTATATCCGAGTTTCACGTACGTCCGAGTAGGTTTTGAAGAACGGCAGTCTGAAAAGGCCGTTTTTAGCTATGTTAGTGGGCTTAGAAACAGCGTTTTTAATTAGCCTAGTGACTTTAACAACGACACTCCATCCTTGGCCGAAGTACATTTTATTTGTGTGCTTTCTTACCATTCTCGCATGTGTAATGGTAAAATAAAAAAAAAAAAATTTTCCTTTACGTTATTACTACTCATTTGAAACCCGGGGTAGGTGGTGCCCTTAATCCCATGTCGTTCGGGATAAAGTGAGTACTAAAAATTTTGCCTTTGAAAAATATCACTAGCCGTTACTGCATATGATTCAACATTACCTCCAGTTACTTTACTGCTTGTATGGTTGGCAGCGAAACTACGCAATGTAGTTCCTTGTGTTTTCTTTTTAAATACAACAATATAGAAACAAAATCAACCGAAGTCGACGTAATTTTATTTTATATAATTAATAAACTTTTTTTTATCAAACTCTATGGATTCATACTGGCTGCACGATTTATCTTACACGCTCAAACATTAAGTAACGTGTCCATAGAGGTTATACATGCCCCGTTGTTAGCCGTTACGCGCGGAAAGATACAAGTTGACTGAAAATATGTATTTAGCAGGACTTTTTTTGAGTGCTCACTTTACCCCGAACCGCCTATAGAAGGGCTTTTAACTCGGGGAGATAGTCAAATATTCGAGTTTATTTCCTCTGGAAGTATTAAATTTTTGCAGCGTAATTTTTACTGGGAATCTACAAAATGTTTATCCGCATGTTTGTCAAATTTAGGCTTTTCTTACTCTTTCAATTGCTGTTCAAAATTGTTTCGTCTTCGTTCTCTCATTGAGTAGAGTAGGCTAATTCGTTTCACGTAATGTAGTAGATTTTGTTACTGAAATTGTATTTACCAGCTGTGAAAAAAGGTATACTTGTTCGTGGAATAGAGTATACTTTTGTTTTCTCCATATGTGCCGTCTGGCAACACTGTTTGGAACAAGGCCCGAAAGTAATGCCAGATACACACTTTCCTTAACACTCTACTCAATTCCTTACTTATTTCTGTTCATAACCATCGATTGCGATTTTATATCACAATTACGTAGCAAAAGTTTTGTGTTGCGTACACACTAGCAGCACTGTCTATTAACAACTTTCAGTACGTAGAGAAGGAAAAATATTTTTGTATGTTGATTGCTATAATCCATAAGTATAACTGTATAATACTCGAGAACTAACAGACATGACACATATGTTATTCCCAAATAAGTTAAAACTGTCTTGTATTATTCAAGTTCTGATAACTCCGGCAGTGGAGTGTTTAGTAGGAAATAAGAATTGTATTCCTATTCAAATCACATTGGCAACCCTGCTTGCGTACTTCGCATGTGTCATGGCTGAAACTGTGCATTGCGCATGTGCGAGAACACACATTACGATGAAAAATAGGACGGGCTCTGTCTGTGAAATTTGATATGGAATTCTGTTTGGAACCAGCGCAGTTGCGGTACGTACTGTCACAGTGCTACTTGTAATGAATTAGGTACGGAATTAGGTGCTGAATAATGGACCGTTTGTACCGGGTTTTATGCATGTTTCTGCTTTCCTCAGCAACTGTCTGTGGTTTGGGACTCCATCAAGTAATTGCAGCCCAAGTGGTTTGCAGTGAGCTGGGAGAGGGGGAGGGGGAGATTATTGCAGAACATTCCGACCGGCGCAACAACGTGAAAGGAAAGGCGTGCACTTAGTTCCTGTTCCTCAAGGTCAATCAAGGCCAAGTAACTGCAGAAAAATAAACACACAGGAATTTCCATTGCTGCTGTTGTTGTGCTAATTAAAACCATGCCAGAGGTTATTTTATTGCGAACATATCGTAGTGCAATAAAAACATTTTACCTGCACTCTTAAAAAAAACTCTCAGAATGAAGCCGGCTTCATGTATATATAAATAATGTTAGAAAACTTGTCTACATTTCTCTGTTTCGTTTAAGTTTGCTACGCTCTAAAAATTATTTGTAAATTCGCCATACGTGCGTATAATAGCGCTAATATAGTAGGTATTGTATAATTGTTCCCCAGACATCAATGGTAGCACTCCTAAACTTTTTTAGAACATTGTCTCATTTATACTACAGTCACCGGACTTTATTGTAACAAGTGTAAAAGTTTGCATATTTACAAGGCGGAAGTATGGTAGCTATCCCATACTGCGTTTACGTTAATTACGTCCTAAGCATTTTAGGAGTTTTTAACAGTGTCGGGCGTTTATTCGTTTAGATACGGTGTTTACTTACACCTGAATAGTACAATACATGATGTCCCGCTGTGCGCCATTTTCTGTACCTGTGAATTTATTTCCGCTCACAACCAGTAGTAAGAAATCTCAAGAATCTCTGCGCCTTGTATGACTATTAGGACGGTTAAGTAGCTGTTTATTTATTTAAAAACGAATCAAACACAAATATTCAGTAGCGGCGCACAAGAGTTATCATTAGTCCAGTCAGATGGGGACACGATAGTAATAGGGCAGTTTAATATTGAAGCCGAGCAAACATTCTAAACTTCTCTCGTGATGAATCAGCATCCCCATGTAGATTGTTATATTCATGTACAGTCATGGACACAAAAATTGGGCCACTGAAATAATCAAAGTCCACTTCGGCAATCATCGGCTGTGTGCAAGCGGGAGCCTGGCATCTAGGCAACCTGCATAACAACGAATAGCGGTGAGCTGGAACTGCGCTGGGCACAGGTTCTGTTGTAGGATTGGAGCTTCACCCGTTCACACCTTCCTCAAGCGACCAGGCACTGTATATTGGCTGAACCAGTGCGTCGCACAAACTATTTAGTAAATGTAAAAGCGACACATGTCTATTTACAATATACGCTGGGGAGGCCCAAAAAGGAAATCGGGGATGGAAGTGACATTACTTTTATACATATATAATATCTCTGTCTCCATAATGGACAATTGACCGTATAGTTCATTCAGATTAATGTGAGCACTTTAGAATGGAACTATCGAAAAATATTACTGTTCGTTTACTGCACGTAAAGCAACAAAATCACATAGTTTTTTACTCCAAGGTAAGTTGGCAGCGAATGAGGGAAAGTAGTGCAACATATAGAGACTGCTGCGTGTTTGTCTGTCACTGCTGAGAATGCAAAAATATTTTAAAGTATTGACGACATATACCGTTCACTGACACATAATGGCTGAAGTGAACTAACACACACTGTAGTTCAGTAAGTAATATAGTTGTGTTATGGTATATCACAGTGAATTTGTAAACCCAGGTACTACGGAACGAGGCACAGTCTGTAAGGGCATACTATATAATATATTACTCTGTAACATGTGTAAACACATTATGGATGCCATATCCCTTAAATATATTCGTTTACATGTGTGTTGGTTAAGGGCTATGTAAAGGGCCCGCAGCGTGCGAACGCTCGAATTATAAAACCATTAACAGAATTAAACGTACTTTACATAAATGAAAGAGTAAGGTTTTGTCGACTAGACAGTTTTAATGCGGATGTTACCACATACATAAATAGTTAATGGAGTGTATAAGTTACCAATAAAATGTCATAATATCCGTTAGAAACATAAATGACGTAAACCGCAAAATGAATAAATCTGTAACAATGTTATTTGTAAACGTTTTAAAGTTATGTGCTTTAGAACTCAATAGTAAGAAAAAGTTGAAGATCAGTAACATTTAAATTGTAAATGGATTTTAGTATTTGAAAGTTACCATCACATTTCTACGCTAAAAAAGTACTATTTATTCTAAAACAATGTATGATGTATTGTTATATACTTTTAGATAATATTATTTCGCATATGTTAATAAAGTTATTGTTGCAAATTCATAGCTTTCATTGTTCGTTCATTGATGTTGAAATAGCATAAGTAATTGTTTATTAGAAACTTATACATTGCATCGGCTAAGTGTGCGTTATAATATCCGCGGTAGAAATGTCTAGTAGGCAAAACAAACTTCATAGAATTATGTAAAGTACTTTAACTCTATTAATTATTTTATAATTCGAGCATTTGCGCGCTGCGGGCCATTTCATTTACGTAGCCCTTAAGGGGTCTTCCTATAGAGGCTGGTTTGTGTGTGAGAGGCAGGAGCGGTAACAGTGCCGCTAACCGACATATGTAATGCATGTCGCCTTTCTGCGCAAGCCACTCAGCTGGCGTGCAGTACTTCACTATTATCCTTTTTCCTATGGGACTTCAAGCGGTGACCACATTATTTTATTTATGGTTAGCGTAGTTCAAAGTCTAACGCTTGTTTCTATAGTTATGTTTTTCGAATATGATTGTTAATTTTCCAAGTACGGCAGTCAAAAAGCCATTTTTGGCAGGTTTTAGGGGCCAGAAAATAATGTTTGTAATAAACGTTCCGCATTTTGAAACTCAAGCGACATAGTTTGAAGTGAGTGTTATTTTCGTAGATATACATATATAATGTGCGTTAAATAGTTTCGTCAAAAAGAGAATACCCGTAACTCGCTGCAACGCATTTCAAGGGCAGGTAGGCAGGCCCCTTAAAGACGATATTGCGAAAGATAGCAAACAAATTACAGGCTGTCTAAATTACATTTGTTGTAATCACTACCCTATGTACTATGCAATGTAGGAGTTCTGTAGAAGCATCGGTGACATACGAAAGTTACCACGTATTGTTTGTGGCACACGTTTTTGATGTTTTCTTTCAAGAGCGCAGATAGCCGCATTCGACCATAGTAGCGCTCTGCTCAGGAGTCCAAATAAATAGGAAGGATGTTACCATGCCATGCTCGAGCTACACAGCTGTACTTGAGCCTAACATATGATCAGTGTATTTCGTTATGTGGTAGTATAATGACTATTTGTTTTATACGTGGACGATATTTTTGAACGCTGTTTTGTTTATTACATTATTTTTCGATGGCGCATCACAAAAAATCTGTAAAAGAAAGAGTAATTGCTCTTGTTGAAAGTGGAGGTTTTTCAGCACGTAAAGCTGGTGAAACGTACGGAATACCTTCTTCAACGGCAACTAGATGGGTACAGCGCTACCGTGAAACTGGTGGGATTGAAAGGAAACGAGGGACCGGACTTTGGCGTGTTTCAACGCATCGAGATGACGCAGTATTGGTTGAAGAGGCGCGAAGACATCCATTTCGAAATTCAAATGAACTACAATTGACTGCAAATTTCCCAGGTAGCAGCAAAACTGTCCGTCGGCGGCTAAGATAAGCTGGACTTCAGTCACGAAGAGCTGCAATAAAAGAAAACTTAACCGAAGAGCACAAAATTTACAGACTGACTTTTGCTGAGCTGCAATTAAATAGAGACTGGAAAAATGTTATATTCACAAATGAAACTACAGTCTCGTCTACCCATTCAGGCCCAGTATTTGTGTACAGGCCACGAGGGACCAGACATCAACCACAATACACAGCTATTCGCTATCGAAGTGGCCACGTCTCTGTTTCCTGCTGGGGCTGGATTTCTAAGCGAGGCGCTGGAGTACTTCACCGTATTGACAGCCACCTGACCAGCTGTCAGTACGTCCACATAATGGAAAACGTCATGGTGCCATCAGTTGGGGTGTTATACCCAGAAGGTATGACCGAATTACAGCATGATTTATCTCCAATTCATACGTCGCAACGAGTTCAAGAATTGTTTTCTGACCATCACATCATGTTGACTGACTGGCCTCCTCGTGCAGCTGACACGAATCCTATCAAGACAATGTGGGCGGAAGTAAAAGAGTCCTTAGAGAAAATTGGCCGAATCCTCCTCCATCATCCAAAGATGCATTGTGGAATAGTATGTCAGATGCTTGGGATGAAGTCGCTTCTGGAAACCAATGTGTTTCATCATTGGTGAACTCTACGCCACAGCGATTACGCAACGTGATCGATGTGCAGAGATGTTGGTCGAATTATTAAACACTGATTGAACGTAGGTGCATTGAAGTGAGAGATATTCAGAACTGTTATGTCACAAATGAGTCTTCACAATTTACATGACAGACATGATGTGCATACATTCTACAAGGATACGTGTTTTTGCTGAGGTTTATAATTGCAATGCGATATTCACGCATCTGTGTTTGTCAGTGAAACAATTATGTTGTATACACCACCAGCGAAATTAATAGACATAAGTTTACGAAAAGTATTAGATACGTCCGGAAGTATTCCTGATGGTCAAATAGTGCAATGAATATAGAGGTAAACATGTAAATATGTTGTATTCAGACAAGGGTTACGCTATAGTGACTAGTCAAATTACTACGTGTAGATGATTGTGTGCTCTGGTATCGGGAAGTCGAAAAGAGAAGCTGTGTGAATATCCGGTGTACTGTATTGTAACACGAAAATGTCATGATGTGTTAAAAACTGGTTAGATCAATACATAATACGGTTGTTACAAATGTCACGAAGAGATTATTTTTGTGAAGCACTACAATATTGCGATTTGTCTCGCGAATGCCTTATGTGAGCAATTCATATACCTTACATGCAGACAGGGTTGTTACATGTCATTTTATATTACACGTGTAGATAAGGCTACGTACTTATATGTGCTTATTCCATTATTTGTATCAATACAGTTGTTTGCCTAATGTTGTGATATTGTTCTTCTTCACTAAGTATGTTCAAATGTGTAAAGATAATTTGTGATTTCGAATGTAGAATGATTTTTACATAAGGGAAAAAAAGTATTTACAACTCAATGCTTCATTTCCCATTACTTGTCGTTGAATTACATACATAAGTAGGATTAGAATTACAGATAAAATAAACCTGTGCAATCGAAGTGTTCTACTGTCTGCGCGCCAGCTGTGAGTCCCTGGCGGGTGTGCGATTTTCGTTCGTAAAGATATAAATAATATAATAAGGCGGAAACCATGTCGACGCACGTACTATAGCCGAAGTAATGTCGTAAGTTGGGATGAGTTTGCTGCAGTTTTACTGTGGCGTACATGAAGTTTGCGAAGAAAAATGCGTTCATGCCAGGGACTCAGAGCTGGCACGCGGACAGTATGTTATCCTTAGAGACATGAACTTTTCGCGAAAAGAATTTTGCCCCACTTTGTTCCAGTGCCTTATGTGCACGTCTGCAGTTCTGCTTCACATATATTGGCAGCGTGCCTTTGAACTGTGACGTTTCTCGTTTGACTGTACCAATCACAATAAGGTTACTGTAACACCACACGTCTGTGATTTGCGTGTAAAACCCCACGACACACGAATGTCAAAACATCCAATCTCTGACCGTGAAGCAAGTCTGCAGACGTGCACACAAGTCGCTGACACAAAGTGGGGCAAATTTCTTTTCGCGAAAATTTCATGTCTCTAGTTATCGTTTTGTTTAAATTGCAGGCATGAGACCTTTATAATATTAAAAAAATAAAAATACTAAATGTGTGACATCAGGACGGTTCAATAATTTTTGTTACATATATTGTGAAAACACAACATTCAGTGAATTTTATTTGTTATTTATACTAGCATTTAACATAACACGCCTGACATTAAATCATTCGTCCATTTAATAAATGTGTATGTTTTGCAGAACTATTAAGAATAAATGTGAATGTCGATCCACTTTCCCAAATATAGATATTAATCATTTTACAACAGATTTAAATATACGTGATGTTAACAGAAGTAACGAACATCAATATTGTTACAAAGACGTGACGTTTATAAAAATGCGTGTGCATGTCTGGTACACCTAACTCTTAAGTCTTACAAATGTTATTCGTATGGATATGCTCAGATATTTACACCGACCTAACACATCAAAACATTGCCAGGTTTTCAGCGTCAATTTATTGTAACTGTCCACCAATTACAAACATGAAGATAGAAAACGTATTTGTAAAAAACAGTAATGAAGTTACGAAAGTGCACAAATTTTCCAATAACCAGATAAAAACAGTTACCTATATTGTATCAAAATGTTAATATTCAATGCAAGCGTATTATCAGTCTCATACTGCAAGCTGAAACTAATGCATATTGTAACAATCAATACGGTAATATTTAACTGGCAGTCGCGGTGACGTTATGGTCTGACTACTCGCTTACATCTTTACATATAAAACATTGGCCGAACATTGGAGTGACCCAGTGGGTTTTACCGGAACACTTCTATCACTCTTTGACAGTCCACTGCTGATCCATTGTGACTTAACCTCACATCTGTTAAGCACGAACAAAACGTGTAACGCCATCACTGTAGTGATTATTTACAATAAAAAAACGTTCAGAAACAACCATAGAACAAGCATTTCAGACACTAAATATCTAACATCAAGCGGTAAACTTGATCCTGATTACAGATTAATATTGTGAGTTGTTGGTCCAGGTAGTCGCAAACATTCACCCCGTTTGACGGAATCAGTTGTCATTCTCCCGTGCGAAACGACTGCACACGTGGTTCCGTCCATGGGTCCTAACGTAGATTGTTACCATCAAAGCTCACTTAGTAGCCACGGTTCACGTAAAGTAAATGTTGTCACAGCATCGTTGTCATAAGAACGTGACCCAAGGATTATATTTCCTCATATTTTCTTGTTCTGTAGGTAATACCTAACTAGGCAGTTCTGACTGACAAGTGATTGGCGTATTGATTATTAGCATATATTACGTAGTGCAAGCATATATATGAAGTGTAAAGTTATCGAAATCGTTTTATGTTGCTGTTACCGACGTTACTGTATGCAATCCCATATTTAACAACTGTAATCTGTAATGTATGAACGCACAATTCGCTAACTATTACTGTCCACAATGTAACATAACGTTTCACAACGACGTGTTAATGAAAAAGAGAAATTTCAAACATTTATATTCCGATATTCAAATTGCTTAAAAGTGAAATTTCTCAAACTCCGTAATGCAAGCAATTAAACCAACGCTGACAAAATATTATTCTATAATATCGCGATATTTATAATATCTACAGCTTGTACCAAAAGTTCAAGGACACAATTATATTAATCTAACAAAAGGTTTTGGCCTTATAATTAATCCTACGTGACCTGATTATTAGTGACACATGGATAACTTCTTTAGGCTATGTTCCGAGTTTAATTTGTAAAAAAATTACAATAGGACAGTTTGTTTAAGAGTTGTCCTTTTTTCCTTTTTTAAAATAATATTAAAATACTAGTATAATACTATGCTTATTTTTGTAGAATAAAACTAGAGAGTTATTCTGTGCTTATAATTTTCTTTTTAGGGTTTTACGTTTGTACCCAAAAATTAGGATAAATATCATCCATTGTTATATTTTTTTACATCTCCGGAAATTCATTATGGTGTAAAAAAATTACGTTATTTAAAAAAAACGAAAAAAAAAAGGATAACTTTTAAACAAACTGTCCTATTTTCAATTTTGTTTTTATAAATTGTACTCTGAACATAGCCTGAAACAGTTATCCATGTGAAATTAATAATCAGGTCATGTAGGATTAATTATAAGGCCAAAAAGTTTTGTTATTTCATCACGTATTAGTTATTTACATAAGTTTTATTCTTATTCAGAAATATCTCGATATCTCCACACGTCTAACAGATACAGTTGTTTAAGGGGGTGGGGTAGGGGCTCCCTGTAGAATTTTAAATTTTTAAATAATTTTAATATTTGTACGACATATGATTTACTTTATAGTCACATATTGTGAATATATTTAGAGTAATAAAAAGTTTCAAGCCCAAATTTGTAAAAAACTGTTTTATACAAGAGACGAAAACAATCTGACAGAAAAATTGAATAATTTCACACTGAAGAACCGTGTCACAGGTTACGTCAAGATATTTATAAAACAACTGCAGTGATTTTTTATTGTTTCTTTAAACAATTGCTGAATTTGAAATAAAAAAAGCCAAAATTCTGCCATTCTTTTTTAATACGGAAAATGTCATTGCCGGTTTTTATACGTGTCTTGCCGTAGTCCGATACACTGTTCTTCAGTATGAATTAATTCGTTTCTTTAAGTCAGTAGATTTTTCTTTTCTTGTAAAATACCGTTTTATGCAATTTTGTCATTTTATATGTAACTATATAAAAACTGTGTAAGCAAGAAATTTTCATTACTATAAAAATAATCACAAAGCATATCTACAAAACAAATTACACCTCGTACAAAAACAAACGTTATTAAAACAATTCAAAGAATTTAGCTGTAACTCCCTCCTTAATTGAAACAACGTAAATTTTTTTTAATGTCCTTAGAGGTTGAATTTCAAAACGTCCTGGAACTGCTTTTTAGGGATATTCGTAGGCTAGATTTTGATACATCAATCAATTCGATTTCACAATAGGTTTAAAAGGTATCGGAATTTTTTAAAATTATATTTTATAGCTTTAGCCCCCTTAGTTTTTAAATAAAAGAAAACAGGTAATATGTAGAGATGATGGTTTATTGCGCGAAAACTTGACTGTTTGCTGGATTCCAAGACATGTTCAGGTTATCAGAAGATTACTTGCTTTAGCTTGTACTTGGAACTGTTACTCTATTTGACTGAGCCAATAAGAATCCCGATATTGTAATATGTTGTGCCTGTTATTCGTCTGCAGACAGCTACGTTATGTCAGAAGTATATCATCGAATCATATATGTTTCCAGAAACATGTATCATGGATATGTTGGCAAAACATTTTCGCGATGCACCATCATCACTAGATGCATTTTTGTAAACTTTATGCTGTTGTAAAAAGCACCTTGACATCTCAACTGGTTTAAGCGCTAATGAGGATTCATGGAAAATCATATTTCACCACATTTCACTGACTTACTATAATTTTCAAATTTTGAAAAAGAAAATTACCTTAATTTGTGTCTACGGCGTAAGGAAACCCCTTTCAAAATTTCACATATATAGGTACAGAGGTTTGGACTGTGCGTTGACGAGTGTATGGGTGTGTGAATGGGGCTTCTTATTTTATTTACAGAGATTATGTATGTAGTGTCAAAATAAATTACACAAAGTTAACAAAAAAACATTAAAATTTTTTTCATATATGGTATGTCATTGCATCAAGAGGAAAGATGAAAAAAAAAGTATGGAGGTATGTGGAAATGGTTATGGAGTTTCAAGGCATTCTTTTATTCATCATCAAATTTTATGTAATACAGGTATGAAATTTAAGAGGTTTAGTAACATGTTATTCGTTCGTTGGTTCGTCAGGACTATCAAATAAGTTAACAATTCAGCAGAAGAATGAGTATGTGCATAAAATATAATCTTAAAAATTTAATAAAACATAAAATATATAACGTTTGTGTAACATAATGAAAATTATACTATCAAATCATGTGTAAATGAATATCTAGAAAATATTTTGCGAGCCTGAAACTCGTTCAAACAAATCAAATCGCTACGCATATAAAAACACTTAATTCAATATTATTTTGCTGACTGCATCATATATAGGAGGCCGCGGTGGGTGAAGTGACTACTGCTCGACTAACCTAAGTGTGTCTTCGGAAAATATGTGAACTACAGCCGTCCCCCTCTCTGACATACCTCACCGCCTACTCTCCTTTGTCTCGCTATATCCTCCCTGCCAATAGCGAGCAAGTGGCATGGCCGTCGCGACCACTAACCTTGCGTCGCGACAAGCTGTGTGTACAGTCTCGTCAGCTGAAAAGTGACAACTGGTGTGCAGTTAGTTTTTGTCCAGTGAACCTAAGCTCGAACTGCACTCGTATATGATTTGTTAAATTTTCTGTTGATACTCGCACGATTTTAAGAAACGGTAAGCTCGAACCATACGGAGCCCTCGTATACGTCCAGACCGTGCGAGTTGGTACTCTCTCGGTAGGCACCGTTCACCTTCACAACTCGAATACTTCGAGTGTAATAAACAGACAACATGGCCGCCATGGCAAATGCCACCTCCTTGAAATAAAGCGAGTTTGACGGCACAAGTGGAATATAAGAATTACGTATCAGCGTGAAACACATTAAAACAGCAGTACAAAATTACTGTCGCTGAAAACTAATAATTAATTATGACTAAAATGAAAGTTTTTACAACTTACGTAATATTTAATAATAACCTTACATAAAGCGTGTAGTGTTATAAGAGTGGTCTGAACTACAGCGTCATTAGTGGAATTTTTTAGCTGCCGTGAGTTCAAAACTTGATCAAATCAAGTCATATTTTTTACATAGTTTTTTATATTCTTTTTGTCTTCTTGATGTTGAACATTTGATTTAAACGAAAATTTACACGAAATATAAGCGTGCGAGACTGTTAATGATTTAACTTTAGTGTAACAACTATTTACTTTTGGCTGGATTCATACGTGCGACGCAACATTTTGTGTCTAGAAAAAAATTGCCACATAAAAAATGAAAAGACTTGTAGACATGAATTTTTTACTAACCACTACCTATATTTGCTTACAATAAAGCATTTAAACGTGGTGATGACCGAGTGATCAGCATATTGGTATTTCTGTTACAACTTTCCTAATTTCAAATCCCCACAGTGTCACAATTTTTAATAATTATTTTAATTGTTTTCATATTTATGTGAATTTATTATCAAAATACGAAGTTTTGTTACATTTCTGCTTGTAAAAAGATTAGTTTCGAAACACAACGCGCATTAAAAACTGTTTCCCAGTATCGTAAAAAAAATTCCACACTGGTGTACTTGACTTTAAGTAACTTGACTGATGCAAAAATTACCCACGGTCGTGTAAGAATAATTTTTCTGCTGATTTACCAACACTACTATGACCAAAGTATACACACTCAACTTGCAACAAACCTTGAGATATTTTCTTTTATTTATATTCCATTATTACAGAATGAATTAAGTTGTGTTATTTCCTCCCTCAATATTCTGCCTACTCTTGCTGTTCAAGCGGCTGTCAGCTTGCATTCGGCACGTTTTCTATTCTTACAGTGTTATGCCTTCAGTGAGATATTTGAAGGTGACATACGATATCTTATTGAAATTTTTTTGTAATTATTGTAAAAATATAACATAAAAGTGAAATATAAAGAAGGCCGCATTCGTTCGTAACTAGAAGTAATCTTATTTATAAGAATAATGACTTTGTAACCGATAATATTTGATACACTACGTAAAAAAATTGTGATAAAAATTTTGTTGTTTATTTTTATAATGAAGTATTATCTATATACGAAAGTTTTCAAATATTTCACATTTTTCCACAACTGATTTACCCGTTTTCATTTTGTTCAATTCCACGATTTTTAAATACACAGCCACGCAAGTGTCAACATATGAACTGGACTTTGTGATTAGCAACCTCCCGTCAAAACTTTTTACTTTCTCACTTCATGGATGCCAACCTGACTAAATGATACACACTTCCATTCGAACGCTACTCCCTTCGAATAAGTAAGGCGTATACGAGTGGCCGGCTTTGGAGCTTACAATCTCCGTCTCGTATACGTTTTGCGCCGTACGAGACGATTCACATACGAGCTCTACTCGCACAAACTCGAGCTTAGGCCACCAGGTCGTGTCGTTTTACACCGCGTATTTACAAACTATATCATTGTACAGGCCTATTAGACCTACTACAGATGGTCGCTTACAATATGAATGAAGTGAACAGGGAGGGCTCCAGACATTCCCCGTCACTGCCTTCACAAGGAGACCTCGAAACTCTAGCGCTCTTACCTCCCCTACCCGGGGCTACACTTAGGTTTGTCAAGCAGTAGAGCACTCGTCTCCCTACCGCGGTGATTCGGGTTCGATTCCTAGCGGGGTCGGTCCCTGGACTTTCGCATGTGAGAATCGTGCCGTATGATGCCGGTGGTCGGCGGATTTTTCTCGAGGATCTTCCGTTTCCCCCACCCTACATTCCGGCGCCGCTCCATACTCATATCACGTCATCCCTCACCAGCGCTTAAGACCTAGACGTTATTGCTGGCAAAAAAAAATGTATTGACAAAGAGGAAATTACGTTCCAATAAGTAACTGAATAGAAAATACTGAATGTGTTGAAACCAATTAAATCACAAAGAAAGCATCGGCATTTAGAGTAAAACTATTTTTAAAACCTTTACAGTCTTCTATGTGTGTTCAAAGGTGACTTTATAAACAAGGTTGTGCTTTCTTCGTCGTCAAATGTAATGTTTGCTACGGTTTTGATGGACGGATAACATTTTATGAGGCTGCTGATTGGCTGTAGATCACGTAATTAACGGTCCCGCAGATGAAAGGTGGATGACTAGCTTTAGCTTTATACGCCATTTAAGAAGGGGTATGCTGTTAATGTTTTTGTTTAATTCAATGTTGTCTGTATTCTATCTGCGCCACAAGTCTGAGATTACAAGGTGCGGAGGCCCGGGAAGTGATATGCGAGGTATTAGAATCGCTTTTACTATACAATTCAAGAAAATATTCGTACTTTGAACGACTTGCTGGGAAGCAACATTTTAAGATTATCACGTTACAACAAATAGCCCACGTAACACTTGTAATCTCGTTCTACCGAATAATAAGTGCTAAATAACATTCACAGAAAAATGAAATGTTTATGTATATTTCCACAAAGCTAAACCTGTAACATTATTTACTTGAAGAATGAACGCACATTGTTTTATCATTAATATCATAGTATTTTCGTGATGGACATTGTAAGAGTAAAGATTTCAAAACAATTAAAATTCTCTTTTAACGGAATTTTTGGTAAGAAATTCTATTTACCCTACTTTTATTTTCATGTCTAAGCAGTCTATTACACAGATTCTTGATTATTACACGTAGCGTGCATTGCAAACAGCACCGATGCTGTTGTAGCAATTTGTATGCCGCAAGGATATTGCCAATTTTTTTGGTTACGCATAATTAATGAACATATTCTTAAATTACAGTGTGTAGTGTTCTTGTTTTTCATATAAATTAATATTTTTAGATGGCTAGGCTCCTGGATTGTTAACTGTCTCGTTGTAAAACTACGCTAAAATGTTTTTCTTAAAAAAAGTCACTATTTAAGCATGTTTAATATTCAGCATATCTAAGTACGAAAAATGCTCAAAGTGCACCAGTTTACGCCTTGAAATACCACAATTTTCTGGGGGAGAACCCCCGGACCCCCCCCCCTCCTTCCGCCTTATTAGAGGGGTTTATTGTTCCAAGATGTAACCTCCCCCCCCTCCCCAGTTCCGAAATGTTCCAACGCCCCTGCTCTCAAAATATTTCAGTATCGTTGCTGCCGTATACTTTTGCTGCCTTATAAACCTTTTTTTGTTTTATATACGCACTAGTTGCAAAATAAATATGAGGGATAGGCAACACTTTATTAAAATGTGAAAGAAAATATTAGTAGAGTTAATACAAATTAAACTGAAAGATAATAATATCGACTAACAATACACCGACATCTGATATGTTTGTGGCACAACGGCAATACTTCTACTCCTCGTAAAATGTATAATTACTTATGACCATGAAATATCATCCACGGTTATTCTCTACTAAAGGCGGCTAAGAACTTGTTAACCGCAATATCTGGTTGCGATTTGTGTCCTTTTTCCCCTCAGCCTTCGCTTGCCGTTGTGTGACGCCACGCGCTCATCAGTCGCCTTGGCGAAGGCCTGCCTGCCGAACATACCCGAAGCGGGACTTAGACAAATTTCCACCTTCAAGAGTTGGCCCATTTTTTTGTGTCCACGACTGTGCATGTTACCGAAATCGGCTGAAGTCATGAGGTTGATATAGAATGGACACCAGTTCTCATAATGTAAAAACTTTTACAAAGATATGTGAATATATTGAAAAAGTCTTAGAGAATTATTACAAACGGCGCTTACGAAAGACCACGAAGGATCTGATAGGTAGAGTATAATTATCGTGCAAGGACTGACAACCACCAGCAGACGAAAAACCTTAAAGCGCGCGTAAAAAGTAAACAGACATAGCGCGTATAGCCACAAAAGCAAATGTGTAGTAAGGCGTTTTAGTATATGTTCAGGTTCAGGAAAAATATGACGTCGAAATACAGTATTTTTGTTGGACGAGAAATCTGCAGGCGTTTACAAAGTTAAAATGTCGCCAGATCTTGTAATTCGGGTATGGAAAAAATTATACAATTATTAATTACTACGCCTTCTAAACATATAAAATTTTAACATTTTCAATTAATTTTCAGTCGTTAACTCTCGATTAATGCAATAAGCAGCGGTTTTGTACCAGAGAATTGTCACATTACAATCCCTTATTGCCATGGATATTTTGTATCTATCATTTTTGTACACTAAACAATAAAAGTTAGCCATTTTTAATGCCATATACGTATATTGTACCAGTACAAATGGTTATTCTGTTCTAGCCTGGTATTATAATACAGGTCAGCAGATCAGTCACTGAAATATACCGCTTCTTAGATATCGCAGATTTTTTTTTAATGTGCTGCCAACATACTATTCTTCGAGATTTTTGTACTCTCGAAAAAAAAAGTTGAGCATCCAACGACTGGATGGATCCGATCACGTGACCAATACTACCCAGACGATTATACTTACTACGTTTTTTGTAAACGCCTAAATATATTTTTAAGGAAAGGGGATAAAAATAACCAAATAGTTATATTGACCACACCAATTTGAAATGCGAAGCTAAAATTTGGAAACTTTATATTACAGGTAACAAGTCACCTACATAAATACGAACTGTTTAATTTAAAAAAATTTTTTTTTAACTAAACTTAATTGCGGAGAAATTTTAGTCACACATTTTCCTACATGTTTTTAGTTTGGTTTTTACAAGTGTGCGTGTACAAGAAATAATTAAAATAATCCCGAACTGCATATTTATTTTAGCTGTACTTGGAGCGTAGGTTCGACAATTCCCTGAAAAAGTTAAAACATGAATTATTCATTAAAAAAGTTAAGGCTCTTGCGTGGCCTATGACCATCAATTAATTCAAGTCAAGATTTTTTAAACATGCAACGGAAATTAAATTTCGATCCGTATACATAAAAGAAACCTCCTGTTACAGTTGTACATTATGTAGACGCAATAACGCATTTTATGGTTTAAATCCAGCTCGTTTGGTCAAGCTTTGGATATTCCGCCCCAACTGGCCTGCTACGAACGCATCCTAGAGCTTGCTCCAAGCCCAGGTAACACTGAATTTGCCCTCTCCTCCTTACACTACCTAACTTAGGAACGCCAGACGGCGAACGGGGATGTTGGTTTAGTTTTACGATCAACCCCTTCCGCAGGGACCCGACCCGCTTGCTGGCGTGCCTGCATAATGAACTTACCCGTGCCCAACCGTCACTCCAGTCTGAATCACTTACTTCATGCTGCTGTCTCGAATGTACAGCTCGGGAAAGAAAGTAGGCCAACTGGCAGGCTGAATGTGGTCACTCGTAAATGTACGATATTCTTTAAGGCCATGATGATATTTCAATTATTTCAAATAATTGCAAATAACTCGAATATTTTTAACCAAACGCTTTGAAAAAATTTGAGACTGTGTACAGTCATTCGATACACAATTTTGCCTCAGTGTTTTTTAAAGTTATCTTGCTTCATTTGAGCTAACTTTGACAACAAAATATGTGGTATTTCAGGGGCAAAAATCTAAAAATCCGCTTAGTGTATTGTAACATAAAAATTAAGATACAAACGATGATATATATATATATATTTTTTTTTTTTGTGTGTGTGTGTGTGTGTGTGTGTGTGTGTGTCAAAACGGTAAGACTGAATTTTTAATACATGTATTAATTTTCGTTAAAGAACATTTTTCAAACCACTGCAAAACCAAAAAGTAGAGACAGGAAATTTTCGCAGCTTCATTGATCTGCAGAGCAGTCTTCAATAATACCAGTTTACTGAAGCAAATAACAGCTGCTCACTGACTGCTCGCTGTAGATCTGCAATTTAGTTGCTTCTTTGTTTTTGGCTCGGCACCCGGTAATATGTGCCAAATAATTCAAAGGCCAACAGTGAAAGTTCTAAGATCTTACAGTTGCTTGAAGTCTGGCTAGTGCCTAAACGTAAACACGAATTTTTCAGGTCTCTACCAATAAAGAGGTACGAGTATTTCACGTATTAAGACCTTTACACAAATAAATTCCTTAGGATTTAATTCAATATTTCTGTTACAGGTTATTATTCATCAATTCACAATATAAACGTAAAGTTAAAGTCACGGCAGTTGAAAATATGTGAGAATTTTATTTATTGTTTGTAGAAAAGGATTATTAGGTTATAAATCATGTTGTATTTGCCGTAAAAGCATGTCTTGTAGAAACTCCTATAATAAGCTGATTTATTCGACACAGAGAAAAAGGTTTGGTTGATTCAACGGTATATATGTTTGTATATGGCCAAACAATCGTGTAACAGTTGAACCAACCAAATATTTGGTTGCCTGGCAGGTACAGTTATCCCAAAAGGATGGTTTAGTCCAGTTAAATATACATTTTGTTAGGACAACAAAGCTAATACTTGGCGCTTTTCATATATTGTTCAGCCAACAAAACTTTTGTTGAATCAAATACATACTTGTTTGGCCATATACAAATTTATATACGGTTGAATTAACCAAACCTTTTTCTCTGTGATATTACAATTATTTAAAAACAGCAACGTCATCAATTGGCGAAACTTACAGTTCTTGTTGATCATTATTACTTATGGGACTTTTTTTTACAAGGGTTCCAGAGTACACTGTTTCAAGTTTCATGAAATCCCTGTTCTGCAAAATATAACGATAGTTACAAATAAACATTAGTCGTTATAACAAACACATCTATTGGTCATCTGCTTACGGTCATCTAGACTTTGACTTCAGGTTTTCAGTAATCGAAAACGTAAAGTCAATGCTGCTTAACTTCAGCTTTGCCGACTCCATTCTGTACGATTCCATAAGAAGGCATGTGTTGAAAAACTGTCGTAAAGTCATATGCTAAGGTTTTCAATTGAGTGACCGTCCTTAATATGGCAGCAACCTAGATTTCTCAGTCCCATACACGCACTGACGACAATTGGTCATTGCTAGAGCAGGTGGTTTTTGGTGAAAATAATCATGCAACATTTTGTGAGTGAGATATTTTGATCAGCGCATAACATCGAGGTCTTTAGCGCTGATGAGGCTGACATGATGTGAGCATGGAGTAGCGCAGGAATTAAGGGGCGGGGGAAACGGGAGATCCCCGAGAAAACCCGCCGACGAACGGCATCATCCGGCACGATTCCCACTTGCGAAAATCCGGGGACCGACCCCGCCGGGAATCGATCCCGGATCGCCTTGGTGGGAGGCGAGAAGTATGACCCCTCTTGTTTCGCCTTGGCATAGTTTTCTAAAATCTCGCCAGATGAAGTCTGGGACGGTCACTTAACTGAGGCTACGGCCGACTCCTTCTAACCTTATAGTCTGCCTGAGCTGAATGTTTTGTAATCTGATGACGAGATGCTGACCGTCAACTACCTTAAGGGAGTGGTTCACCTCAGTTTTCAACGTCATTTTTTATTTTTATATTTGTACCAGATATTTTTTGCATATTTTAGAAATAAATTGTGATTAAATCTTCCTCTTAGGAAACTTGTGTATCTCTCATAGTTTTTGCGCATTGAGACGTAAACGTCAAAATTTGCACTTTACGCATTTATGCACGCCACTAAAACAACTGACATACCAAACCGAAAAAATTCGCAGTGTGTAACAATGTTGTAGGCTATGATTTGACATATATAAAAACAAAAAATTAAATATTTTTGTATTTAATAAAAATTTCTGAATTTTTAGAATGAAAATTAAAATTTTCAACAATTAAAAAAAAATACAAAAATATTATTTTTTGTGTTTATATGTGTCAAATGACAGCCTACAATGTTGTTATACACTGCAAATTTTTTTGTGTTTGGGATGTCAGTTGTTTTAGTGGAGTACATAAATGCAAACATCAAGAACCTGTCACATAGGTTTATTGAAGTTATTTTTTTATGTAACGTAACCTAAACTTTTCAAAGCAAAAAAAAAATAATAATAACTTTATTTATATCGACTTACGACATTTGATTTAAGCCGTTAATAAGCGAAATTTTACAATCTTATGCTTTGAAAAATTTTGGGTTCAGAGAAAAAACAATTTCAACACATCTGTGTTACGATATCACAATGACTGCTTCCTTATAAAATAAAAATAACAGATTATTCGCGGAAACAGCGTAAACAGGAACCAGTAGGCTTAACTATCTAGGATTTCTCAAACACCTAGATATTGTTTTCTGCCGTATACTGATTGCTGTAACACATTTTAGACACATTAAGTCCCTTAAATTGAAGGCGGGAAATGAAACTAACATCAAAACTTGCATTCAGCGCGATCATAGTTTTGAGCGTCATATGAGCTAAATACCAGTATCTACGATGCAGAATAATATACCGCTTTTCTTCGATTTAAAAAATCCAGTAACTATCTCCCTGAGCTATGTATTTTGCGTGCTCATATAAAACTTTATTTTTATTAAAAATACCTTTCCACACAAATGGTATATTGGAATTTACTTAATTACGATATGCTTGGTACATTACTTAATAATTACATTCAATAAAGAGCAAAAAAAAAAAGACATCACTTACAAACTTTGCTACGTTGTTATTATTAAAGTATTTAAACAATTGAAAAGTTCTTTATTGTATATGCCCATAAATTAAATCTTCCCAGAAATTTTGGCATAATAATCAAAGTATATGAAGCTAAACGGAAACGGATAATTTTTGTGACACACGTGTTTCTGTGTTCGATATCAGCAGGGAAAAGAAAATAGTGCTAAGAAAACTACTGCAAAATCAACTCTTTTCTTGTACACATATAACGATTGTCGCTCTTTTACACTGCTAGAATAGTATGAACACTGTCATTTATTGATGAAATTACCATCAATTTTACTACTGCTTAAACAATTAAAAAACAGTTGTCGAAAATCCTTTTTGAATTGTTTATGAGAAGACAATATTTAGCGAAACAATTTCGGGGATTTGAATGCACTGGTAGAGAATGTACCCAACAGCACCAGTTCCTTACATTCTGTTGCATACTGTTTCTGCGGGCTGGAGGCTGTGTCAAAACGCCTTATGGGCTAGCCCTTGATACACAAGTCTGGCGGCCACGAGGTGGGAATCCCGCCGAAACTACGTCATAGAGACCTGTTTCAACTGCGCTTTAACCCTATGAGACCAGCCTACGAGGCTCAAGTCACGTCCGAAGCATGACGTAATGTCTATTTATAGACCCCTGAAAACGGTGATTCCCCGACTGTTTCGCCGAGTATATAAGCCCCGAATCGACAGATTTGAGAGGGTTCGCTATTGGTCGTGCTCGAGGAAGGAGCTATGCTTGTGGAGGGAGACTGGTGAAGACTTCTTGGTGACGTCAGAGTCTACTGTGAGGCTACAGGCACATGCCTTCGGAGCAGTAATGGGCGGATCAAGAGGACTGCTACTGCGGGTCGACGGACAACAAGGAGGTACGCGACGGGAGTCGAACCGAAGACCTCAAGAGTGAAGACAGTGGTGCGCCATCACCACTTCGGACTGTTAAGGTTGTACAGTGTCACTATTTGAAAGATTGTTGATTGGGTGTATGACTGAACTTTTATTTTGATTTGTAGTCTTTGATTAATGGTAAATATTTTTGTGCTTTAGTTGCCAAAGTTAATTATCGTTTCTGTGGCACAGTAGTAAATGTGTACATAATTAAAGGTATTGTGAAAGTTGTAGTTGATTGCTGTTTTGTGTATTTTTGTAAGCTTTGTGAGCTAGTAAATCAATAACTTAATTCAACTCTTTTATTTCTAATTATAAGGCCTCTATCCCAAAGAACTCAGAATTGTCCACGCGTAAATTTTTGTTAAACTTGTAACACTGGTGGCAGAAGTGGGATAGAGGCACAACTAATTTAATAATTTTTTTTGTTAGAAATTGTAATCATTGCATACAATTACTATTTAATTAAATTGAGCCACTTTAAAAATGTTATGTTTAATTTGCAATTGTTTTGTTAATGATTACAAGAAGCACGTCAGCAGAAATAGAAGCACTAAAAGCCCTCATTGAGGAAATGAGTGGCCACGTAAGTGGCCAAATAATTTATGTAAATGCAAATGTTGATAATGTAAATAAGCACGTTAAGAATGTTAGTAATCTTGTAGACATGTAAACGAAAATGTAGATAAGAAAATAGATAGTGTAAATGTAAAGTTTTGCTAAACTTGTAACAATACTCTGAAAAAAATCTCTCAACACATGTCGATGATTCCGTTATTTTAATTGTTTTAATATATACTTTACGATGGCTATTCCAAACACTATGCTGTTATATCTGCACCGGAAGCACCACAGCAGGGACCGACATACACGAAATAACATTGGCGGACTGTCTGCTACGTTTCTGAAAACGCACGCAATACCGTCCTACCAAGTATCCAACACTCATGACCGGTGTTAAATACATCTTGACTTACATCGCGCATCTTTCTGTATAGATCACTTTCCGCATCGTGGGAGACGCTGATATTGGACTAAATCTAAAAAACCCGAGCATTTTCCATGCAAGCTGTATCTTGGACGAGATTAGGAGAGCGAACATATCCTAGTTTTCGATGCGAGGTCCTGCAACTCGCATGGAAGGAAGGAATCTATTGGTCGTTCCGTATTGGTCATGAAATCAACAGTAAACTCGTTCAGACGGATAAGAGTAAATCGTAACTGAGCTACGCGAAGAGGAATTTGACAAGTCACACGTAAGACAGGTTCATTTTTACACGTACTGGTCACTGGAAAGCAGAAATTACATAGCTATTAAGAATAATACAATAACAAATTAATATTTTTTGTCATTACTGGTGATTATTCTACACCTAAATGTGTAAATTTTTGTTGATGAAATGTCTATTGAAAATCAACCTTATTTTGCAAAGAGAAAAGTTGCAGCAGGGTTTGTAAGTGAAATGTTTTCAAACAACACTGTTTTTATATTCTTGCCAGATGTTAGTATCAAGAAGTTTCTTAGGAGATTAAATATTTCTATAGATGATAGTGTATCGCGAAAATTTTTTGTGTCAACATACCTGAAAACACTGTGTTTTATGTGACATATAATATTGGGTGATATATAGGGCACGGTAGTTTTCGCGAAAATATTTTTGCAACACCTTGTTTCAGTGCCTTACGTGCACATCTGCGCAGCTCAGCTTCTTGGCTATTGACAGATTGTTTTTGTGCAGAGTCGTTATTCATTTGACTGCGCCAATCAGTACACGGATAACTGCTACACATCACGTCTGTGATTTGCGGGTTTAACCTCCACACGCTGGGTGTTACGGCATCCAATCACTGACCACAAAGCAGAGATGCAGGTGCGCACGTAAGGCACTGAAGCAAAGTGGTGCAAAAATCTTTCCGCGAAAACTACCCGGCCCTAGTGATATACATTTGACACAACGTAGCGGTCTGCAAACCAATAACTGGAACCAAATATTACAATAGCCAAATTCTTATTGGCTGTTTCCAACAGGATAACAGCTCCACGTACAAGCGAGAGCCAGTAATCTTTTAATAAGCTGAACGTGCGTTGAAACACATCAAACAGTCAAGTTTTTCCGCGATAAATCATTATCTCTAAAGACTCTGTTTTGTAAATACTGCTCAATTAACTTCGCCATTTATCGTCGAGGTGAATCATTGACCTCATGATTGAACCATACATCTATATACACTGATCATTAGTGGAAAGTATTTTGCAACAACTTCGTACAACGCTTTGCGTGCACGTCTGCAACTTCGGTTCGTGGTCATTGATTTGGATATTTTAACTCTCAGTTTCTTAGGGTTCTACCAGCAAATCATAGACGTATGGTGTTGCAGCGACCTGACTCTCATTGGCGCAGTCAAATGAGATACGCCCACTGCACAAAGACACTCTGCCAATAACCACAAAGCGGAGGTGCAGGTGTACACGTAAGGCACTGAAACAAGTTGTTGCAAAACTTTCTTCCTAAAAATCAGTGGATCTACACATAACTTACTGTACAGCGAGATCCAGCGGTGGTACTTCCAAAATTTCCGGCTGTGTGACTCGTAGAAACACCTGGCACTGTTGAGAAGTCCGCCGTCCTGGAAACATTCATATTGTGATAATGTGTTCTATTTGCGTACTTGTCCATATGTAAAGGCCGGAAACATTCGCGGGTTCATTGACCTGTAGACTAGACTCTATGGATATATGTGAAATCGTGCAGATAACAGCTGTTTATTAGCTGCTCGCTGACAGTGAAATAGGTCTGTGTTCAGTTACAGTTTTATTATTGGCTCAGCTACTTCCATATAGTGTCGAGTAAGTCAACGG
Organism: Medauroidea extradentata; assembly: GCA_003012365.1. Classification (NCBI taxonomy): domain Eukaryota; kingdom Metazoa; phylum Arthropoda; class Insecta; order Phasmatodea; family Phasmatidae; genus Medauroidea; species Medauroidea extradentata. The sequence continues at coordinate 9,032 of PNEQ01053850.1, read as the reverse complement.
CCAATTGTAAACGTGATACAGACATATAGTTGCTGGAATTATAGTTTGCGCCTAAAAGAGAACGCGAGTTTTTTTAGATCTCTCTCCATATGTTGTCTTACTAATCTGTAGGGCCACGATTTTGTCGCGAAAAGAATTTTGCCCCACTTTGTTTCAGTGTCTCTCGTGCACATCGGTAGTTCTGCTTCATGGTTATTGGCAGCGCGTTTTTATTCAGACTCGTTTCTCATTTGACTGCATCAATTAGAATGAGATTATTGTGACTCCTTACGTCTGTAATTTGTCAAGACAAGTGAGAGTAAAATTATCCAATTACAGGCGATGTAGTAGACCTATAGACGTGCACATGACGCATCGAAACCAAATGTTGCAAAAATCTTTTCACCATAAAATCGTGGCTCTACTAATCTGACATTTGAGTTTTAATGACCCCATACATATTGTTACTGTTGTTCACTCTATAACGTGAAGCGGTTTTGGTCAACGCTCAAGAGTCCTACACAGCAGGCGCTATATGCCGCGTTTGAGTACGGAAGTAGGCAGGAGATAAGAGCAAGACTGTCTCTAGCATCAAACAACTACATTGCCTCTACGCGCGAGGCGGGAAAATGGCGTGCAGTAGGCCTATACTTCGGACGTTGACTTTATTGTACTGGACTCTGAGTGGTGGTCCTCCTTTTTTATTCACAGAAAGTGCGTAGTTATGTCCAGCGCGTGTTTCGCTATTTTTGTTTTACGCTTCCTGTTGATAATTTTTACGTGACAGCAGTCCGGAAAAGCATTTTGAGCCATTTTGAAATTCTCAGGAAGCATGTTTCTTATGCATGATATCTAGAAAACAAAAATACAGAAGCATTGTTTTAAATGTGTTTTCTTTTCGTAGATAAATATAGCCTGTCGACCAAGAGTTCATTAGTATTTCCTAATAAAAGGTTTCTCCTATCATGCTGCAACAATGTTCATCCCTCTGCTGTATATGGCTCTTGAGGGGTATTGATCCCTACCACCTTGGATTTATCTGTTTCTTCTCGATAACTTCTGTTCCAGTCGATGTATCAAAATTTTTGTCACGGCAAGGCGTACATACAAACTTAATCGATTTTCTGTAATTGCTGGAACAATAATATATTCATTATTTTGCAACGGGAAACAGCTGAAAAGGAAAAATTGCTTTATTTACGGGAGCGACTACAGAGGCCGCAACATTAACAGAAACAGTGCAACTTGAATTCTAAAAAGTGAATGAAACAATAAACTATGCCTTGTCAGCGTGAAAAAAGTAAAACAATGTGTCTATTGCCTGATTTATAAGAAAAACCGTAAAACCGATCTGACAGGTATCAATCCCCCTTAACATCTAAGACTTTAGCGTTGGTGAGGGGTGGCATAGTATGAGTATTGCGAGGCGGGGGAAGCGGGAAATCTCCGAGAAAACTCGCCGACCAGCGACATTGTCCGGCACATTTCATCGCCTTAGTCGGAGGCGAGACTCGGCCACCGCTGCCTCTTCAGTAAGAAACGTGTACTCAAAAAGTCGGGGTCGTTTGTAGCAAGTTTCGTATGAAGTAACAATATATTATACTATTTTCATACATTTTTAAATCAAGTAGCGTCTTATGTGTTATCGTAATGTTCCATTTCATTTGCATTCTTATTACTATTTATTTACTTTTTCATATTTGTAGAAAGTTGTGTTCTTTATTTGTATGATAATGGTTAAGTGTAAGCGAAGGCTAAATGCCTTAACTTCGCCATAGTAAATAAAGGTATTAAATAAATATTGATTAAAATACTTGTCAATGTTGAAAATCATGTGGTCGAAATACTTCAAACATCCTAATGACGGTAACGGCGCAACTCTGCTCGTATAAGAACATCTCTGACTGCAGGTTGGCGGTTAGTCTGTAATTTTATTCTTCAAAATATTTTTTTACAAATTTTCTCGTTCTAGGCCGACTGCCTAGTATTAGACTGTTCGAGAATCATTCAGTAGACATTGAATAGTTTAGTTTGGAAAGTTTTATACTTAAACATTTATCAAAACGAGTTCGCAGTAGCAATGCGTCAAGTTAAGTTACAAGGCGATCATTTCTTGGCCGTACACCCTGTATTTAGTAACACTTGGGTCCCTGTTACCTTAATAACGTCATTTAATTGTTTGTGTAGGTTCTGCAAAGGCTCTGTATAATATGCTGTAAGAAGTAAAGAATATTAATTTTTGTTATCATAACGTTTCTTGTTGATTGCAGAAACGTACTGACAAAGCCACGTGGGTTCGAGTGAGAGAGATTTTGGTCAACGCTTAACATCGAGGTCTTTAGAGCTGGTGAGGGGTGACATGATGCGAGTATGGAGCAGCGCCGGAATGAATGGGCGAGGGAAACGGGAGATCCCCGAGAAGACCCACTGACCAGCGGCATCGTCTGGTACGATTCCCACATGCGAAAATCCGGGGATCGGACCCCCCCCCCTCCTGAATTAACCTTGGTGGGAGGCGAGAGGTATGATTCCACCACCGCGGCCCCTGAGTAGGTTCGAGACGTTGGCTTGTATAGCCACCAATGTAGTCTGAGATACCGTGATTAGGTTGTATCTTAATTAAGTACTTATAAAGTGTAAACGTAACGACTTGAGGTTCGACATCACATAAGAGCTAATGCTGTCAGTAGCGACGTAAGGAACCGTATCATCATTGTTGTCGTATCAGTTTTCGGAGAGAACTCATGTCAACAAAGCGACGTTGAATATGTAGAGCTGGTGATTTTTTGTGAAAATAATTATGCAACATTTTGTTTCAATGCCTCATGTGGACATCTTCAGTTCTGCTTCATGGTCAGTGATTGGCTGTTTTTAACTCTCAAAGGCTTGGTGATCTACCAGAAAATCACAGACGCGTGGTGTAGCAGTAACATTAATCTCATTGGCACAGTTGAATGAACTACTTCTCTTCACAAATACACTCTGCCAATAGCCACGAAGCAGAGATGCAGATGTGAGCGTTATGCATTCATACAAAATGTTACATAATTATTTTCACCACAAATCACCAGCTATAGGAATATGAGACGTTTGTTTACATACCAACTTATACTTCTAGAAATTGTTCTGTAATTTACTTGTATGTAGATTTTATATCGTGAAATTGTCAATGTGGCTTAAATTACGTGTACGTTTCCTCACGGATTATAAAATAAAGCTTACTAAAATTTCAATATTACTGAACATTCTCCAACCCCGACACCATGGCAGCCCAAACAGGAAATAGTACGACAGAAATCTCATCATGTCGTTTCTCTTACTCATTTATTTTGTGATAAATGTGACCTCGCCGTAATCGCCTATGATATTTATTCTGTGGCAAGGGCGCATGCTCTTCATTAAAGAGAGAGAGAGAGAGAGAGAGAGAGAGAAAGGTCTACGGCTGAGCTGGCGCACGTGTATCGGCAGGTAGTTTCTCGAGTCATTTGTCTTTGGCTCTTGTCCTTCGTACCTTGTTGCCGTCGAGAAATTTCCCCCGCCAGCGTGGGGAAGTGCAGTCTCCGTGGAGAATGGCGGGCAACCCTGCGGGCTTTGTGGTGTTTCTGGGGCAAGGACGCGGCTCGATGGGGATGCGCGAATGGGGTCACGAGTGGTGAGGACCTCCGGTGTTTCAAGGCTGTGGGAAAAACTCTCGGAGACGAACCTACCCTCCCCCGACGTCATTGTCAGCACCGGCGTTGACGCCTTTTTTCGCAATCCTTCCTGGAAGGGCGCGCCCCTCCCTTCCATGCGCTGGTGAGAAACTTTTCCCTTCGATCAAAGACCGACCTTGACGGAGGTGTTCGAACTCTTCAAGCGGCCGGAGTCGTGGGGCGAGTTATTTACCTCTTACTACAACTGCCGTCCACATTTTTTTACCATCCCCTCCGCCCACAGGTGTGTTTTATACTACCACAGGGGTCTCCCTTGCCCAGTTGGAGCATTTCCTCGCCAGCCTATAAATAACTAGTGACGGGATGGGAAGGAAATGAGGTCAGGACATCAGGTCCCTTTGTCTCGAGACAAAGACTGACTAATGGGGCTGGATTTTTATCTTGCTCCCCAATCGATGCGAGGAATGGGATGTAAGAAGGGGGTGCGGTTTCCTCCCAACCCTCTAGCCCCCCAAAATACAACACTTTCACTTCATCAAGAGAACATGTCACACTGCCGTAATCATCACCACCTGCCGAACGAATGTTCTTCTCAAACTTCGTTGTTTTTTACGTATAATAAAGGGAGTGTGTCATTTAAGGCTTATTTCTACTGTTTTTGCGACAGTTATTTTTTTATGCCTAAAAGAGGGCAGATATGAGAGATCTGTCTGGAAGTTTTATTTTAAATGGTTTTTGCCGTGGTATTTATTTTTTTCAAAGCAAGAAATTATACAGTTTCGACTAAAAAGTTAATTAACCATAATTTCATTAATTACACACTCAGTTAAAACCTTAGTATTTATTGAAAAAGATTAGCAAACGCGGAGAAGACGATTTTAAACCTAAGTGCCAGACAGATATTTATATCTGCTGTCGTTTAGGCGTAAAAATTAATATCGCTAAAATAGTATAAACCAGAGAGCTGTGGCGGATCCAGCATTGCGAGAATTGGAGAAGGAGGGGGGGGGGGAACTTTGCCTTAAAAAGTGTGTATACATACATCCCAAGCCAAAAGGGCTGGGGGTCTGGGGGTCTTCCCCCGGAAAAATTTTGATTTTAGAGATGCCAAATGGTACTTTTTAAGGAGTTTAAACACAAAAATCTAGTTACATACGTAAGAAAATTTTAAAATGAATTATGTCTTAAAAAGTATATACTGCTAATAAAAAAATTAATTATAAAAAATTATAAAAGAAAATAAATCTGACCTTAAAGAGGGGGCCCCCCAAAATCCGCCGCTGCTCGAGAGCATGGCCTTAAGGCGAAAAATACGTTTGCGTCATTTAGGTTACTACATTCACAACATGGAGGATTACTTTTCCTGTGCGTTGGTTTTTTAAAGCTACAAGTACCACATTCCCTATGTATGAAATAACATTATTGCAGTACTTATTTAAGACAATTTGTTTAACACCGGATTTTTAATTAAAACTGATGGAGCATGTATATATTTAAAAAAAAAATGAAATCATAGTTAGAGACACCGGAAAATCGCGGGAATAGTTGACTTTTTGCTAGGCTCCAACGTGATGTATATAACACTGAATGTTTTTTATCGACATTGGCTATAGTTTATTTGTAGCATTTTTTCTTTCTACAACAGGCCCAGTTAGAACTGCACAGCTTGGACACACAGCGTGTGTGATTTGTCCCAAAACTGTTCACACGTGTCACGGTTAATATAATACAGTTTATGGGAGACTATTTTAAAATTTTTCGCGATTTCCCAGTGTCTCTAACCATAGTACTTCGTTGCTACAAGTATTGTGTGACAGAACTAGCACTTACTGTTGCTACTGTACATAGTTAGTTTACACTGAAGAAGCAGGAGCAATGCACTTTTCTTTAGTAAAATGTTTCCAACTTGAGAATCCTAGATGGGAAAAATAGGCGAATAATCTTCCCAAAAAATTAAAACCCAGAAAGTTAATGAAACAGGGGCTGTGACGACATCCTCGAAGAGTATATTTCCGCGTTCTTATTTGATGATGGCGGGGCATTTGCGAGTCAATCAGTAGGTTGATCTTTACAGTGTTGAAATGAACAGGTAATTTCTGTCTTTTTTTAAGTGTCGCTCTTGCTTCGTGACATGCCACCTTATGAGATGTAGTGTAGTCATGCAGTTTATTGGTGTAAATTGAAGGGGAACAGACTAGTAGTCATGCCTTGTTGTTTATCCACGACCTTTGGTGACTCAACATAATGTTGTGCAATCTTTTAAAACCAGGTATGTCCAATCTCTTTAATTTTACGGGTAAACGAAAAAAACGTACATGTTTGGATACTAATGAAAATTGGTTTATTATTGCACATCATTTTAACTCTCAAATTATTAATGGGAAAATGAGATATGCAAATATTATTTTCAGTTCGTTACTAAAGGGAAAAATTTATCGTGTAAAGATATGGATTAATATTATTGACATATTTACCTTTGAAAGTACTTCCGATAGGCAGCAGTTATTGTGAACTTGTTTCCAATTAAAAATTATAGTAGCGTGGTAGTGACCCTGGTTTTTCGCGAAAAGAACTTTGCCCCACTTTGTTTCATTGCCGTACATGCTCATCTGCAGTTCTGCTTCGTGATCAGTGATTGGATATTTTTACTCTCTCGAGTCTTGGTATTCTACCGGCAAATCACAGCCGTGAGGTGTTGCAAAGACTTCATTGTAATTGGCTCAGACAAATGATATACGGCTCTTCATATAGACACGCTGCCAATAACCATGAAGCATAATTGCAGATGTGCACATAAGGCACTGAAACAAAGTGGGGCAAAATTATTTTCGCGAAAAACCTCGGTCCCTATATCGTGGACATGTCTGGTTTTAAATGAAAACACAAATATCGCCCTATATTTTTAATGTGGATTGTAACATTTACGTCTAATTGAATGCGCACTCACGTGTAACTGGCCAACTTTACAAAAAAAATACGTTTAACACATTTTCGGAAAGTTTGTGGATGTGTCTATGTTTTTGAAAGTTTGTTTCTCAACTGCAGACTCTGCATAAGAACCACGTTGCAGTCTGAATGGTAGTGTCTATCTCTAGCCTAGTTCGACTAGCTTCTCTCAGCTGACCATTGGAGCTCGTTCACATGGTACATGGAGTAAACGTTATAGCAGATAAATGATAATATGCATTTTTTACGAATGCAGAGGATATACTTTCACCAACAGAAAGTTTCGCGAGCTAGTCGAGAAAATTTATGATGTTTAATAAATCACTAAATTTTTATATTTTCATTAGATTTTGATGTATTTTCCATTGAAACTGTTTTTATAAAATTATCTTTAAAATTCATTGAAAATAATTATTTATCTAGCCAAATTTGTTATACAAAACCACTATCTAAAACTACTTGATAAACTAAAACCAATAATTAAAAAATATATATTTACGCGTTCAACAGAGCGATTTTTTACGACTATTTTTTTTGTGAGTGAGATACACACAAACATACGTGTGTATGTGTGTGTATAAAGAGTCCGTGAACCAGCAAACGCTCGTTTTAACTGAAGTTAATTTTTCGCTATATTTGGGCATAATGGCTATGTTTATAGCTTCAATAAAATTCCATAATACCCCCCCCCCACCCAAGAATTAAAATGGATTTATTTTTATGCATATCAGAATGTCAAATATCGCCTGTGTCAGTATTGCGGTACAAAAATTCCGTATTCACTTTTCATTCGTACTGGTTTTTTTATTATTATGGCTGCCAGGCCAATAGAGAACCTGGTGTAACATGCAGGAGTCTAACATTCACGGGGCTGGTGCCAACAGCTTCGAGCAGCCAATAAACGGCGAAGTTCACCTGCATCAAATGAGCCGCCACGTCATTTCACATCTGTATTACTATTTAGCCTGTGACCCATCTACGGGGAATGTCGCCCGATTGCACGCTCGTCTTTCAGTTGTTCGTCGTCTTCGTGACGCGCGATCTCCGATGCCTGCTGAGAATCTAGGACAACGCGTGCCGCTCGTGGGGTTAACATAATTATGTTATGCACGTGCAAATAGGTCGCGCGAAAAAGCAACAAGATATTCAAAACATTAACATGCAAATTTTGCGCCGTCTGCACACGTCCTTGATAAATCTATCTTTGTTTTAAGCAAACTCGCTCACGCGACGCGACTTTTAAGGCCATTATCCATCATTTGTACTATTTTAACGATGATTATTTTTTAATTCCTAAACGGGAGCAAATATAAAAAAAACTGTTGCATAGATTTGTTTAATACAGTGTCTACCATGTTCAGTAATTTTTTCGAGACACTATTCACAATGCTTTCAATTAATTATACAATTAAGGAAATTCTCATTAATGGACTAATTAGTGAAATCTGTACAACTTTTGGTCTTGAAAAATAAGACAACATACTAAATACAATTTTTAAATAAACTGGGCAACATATTTTCGATATCTGCAATCGTTTAGGAATGAAAAAATAATTATTGTGAAAGCAAGTAGAAATGTTGGAATATGGTTGGTGCAAGTTTGGTAAGGGTCTATATCCTGCCACTAGTATACCTGGTATCAGGAAGGGGACATTCACTTCTATTTCAGGTTGGCGTATGTTTGGAAAGAGTCTATATTCTGCCGCTGGTAATTCTGGTATAGGGAAGGGGACATTTATTTATATTTCCGGTTCATGTAATTTTGACAACGGTGTATATACTGCCGTTAAAAGTTCTAGTATCGGGTAAGGACAATTATTCCTATTTCAGGTTGGCAAGGGTCTATAACCTGCCGCTGATAGCTCTAGTATAGGGAAGGCGTCACATTTATTTCTATTTCATGTTGGTGTAAGATTTGTAAGGGTCTATATCCTGCCGCTGGTAGATCTGTTATCTGAAAGGAGTAATATTTATTTCTATTTCAGTTTGGTGTAAGTTTGGTAAGGGTCTATATCTTGCCGCTGGTATGTCTGGTATAAGGAAGGAGGCATTTATTTCTATTTCAGGTTTGGTGTAAGTTTGGTAAGGGTCTATTTTCTGCTGCTGGTATATCTGGCATAAGGAAGGGAGCATTTATTTCTATTTCAGGTTGGTGTTAGTTTGACAAGGGTCTATATTCTGCCGCTGGTATATCTGGTATAGGGAAAGTGACATTTATTTATATTTCAGGTTGGTGTAGGATTGGTAAGGATCTGTATCCTACCGCTGGTATATCTGGTATAGGGAAAGGGACATTTATTTCTATTTCAGGTTGGTGTTAGTTTGGCAAGGCTCTATATCCTACCGCTGGTATATGTGGTATAGGGAAAGGGACATTTATTTCTATTTCAGGTTGGTGTAAGTTTGGTAAGGGTCTATATCCTGCCGCTGGCATATCTGGTATAGGGAAAGAGA
>PNEQ01053849.1:0-38781 GCA_003012365.1 Medauroidea extradentata | reverse complement strand
GACATCGTTGTGGGTCCAGCAACACGTCTTCAGCAGCTGAAATATCGGTAAAGCAGTTCCATTCAGCGGTATAGAGCCTGAACCACGTCATCTACAAACTGCGATGTTAGATCAATTAATGTAGAATTCCAGTAACGAACATCAACCCTAAGTGAAACCCTGTAACCAAGAGAAGCCGGAAATTCAACTGGAATTTATTTCTACGCAGAATTTTTTTGATTTTAATAATAATGAACTAACCCAGGCTCTATTCTGCGTAATTTTATGCTTTCTGTTGTATATGGCACGGTATATTGATTTTAGTATTGTTTCTTTTCCCTAAATTCGCCAACCGTACCTCTCTAAGTTAACATGTTATTTTTGTGTAGTCATGTTTAGGTTCATTTTGGTTAAAATATTAATAAACTTCACGTCTGAATTCTATACTAAATGGTTGTTAAACGTAAGTTTTTTTATTAATACGTCACTTCCAGTAGAGTCAACACAACACCTATACGTAAATATATGAAAGTTTTACTATTTTACTCCACACGTAAAAGTGAAAATAAGCTGTAAAAATGTAATATACTTTAGTATACTACAGCAACTTCAGCTCTGAATGGCAACATTCCGCAGGCAATCATTGAATCGAAGTTATTGATATGCTGTGTTATTATCTAAAAACAATTGGTCAACCAATACAGGATGTTACAAAATTCCATGTCAATATTCTAGGGAAACAATCCTCACGTGTAGAGGAACAAAAAGTGTTGACAGCGCGCGGGTAGGATCATGTTGCTGTGGGGCGTCATTACAGCAGTACATAACATGTTACTATGCCACACACTACGCCCCTCACACACAGACAGTAGGAACAACTGTGATACAGCAACATGATCCTGCCAGCACGCCTTCAACAATACGTCGTGTATGCCAACTGTAGCGCAGAAACGGTGCGTTTTTGGACCTATGTTCACAAAACACTTTTTATTCCTCTACACGTGATGATTGTTTCCTTAGAATATTGACATGGAATTTTGCAACAGCCTGTAAAATCCTTGAACATTTAACCTAAAAGTGTGCATAATTGTAGTAAAAAACTTAATTTTTTTATAGCTTCTATATTTTCGTGCAGAATTTGTAAATTAAGCAGTAAGCCTACTAACACAAACGCAAATCGAGCTGTTGTGTATAGTTTTTCAGTAATATGAAATATTTATTTTGTTGGTTTTATCGTATATCCTTATCAAATTTGCAATGGGGCGTTTAAAACACCAAAAATTTGGCTAGTTTCATTCAGAAACAAAATATAAATGACGATACATCTGGACTATGAACGACTTGAAATATTTTAAAAGAAAGTGAGCCTGTATTATTATCACTACCAGAAAACGACAAGAATACGGCAATTGCTATACGCTTTTCATGGCAAGTCCCATACACATGCAGCGAATATCAAATTCATCATCCAGACAATTTCGACAAGTAATTTTTTGTGGACAACTGTATTTATTTAATTGAATACGTTCCTGCAATAATGATGAAAGTAAGGAAACTTGTTTTTAAAAATGTTCAACATCAGATCTCAAAATTTGTTGGATGCCTCACTTCCAGAGAAAATAATTTGTGTGATTGGGAACTGTTGATCTTTATTTCTTGTCAGTCTCAGCAATTCAAAACTTATTTTTCTATTGCCACCTAAATATTGTAAAACATATATTCAAAACATTTATAATGATGTTAATTAAGGAGTAGATATCAGAAGTTAGGAGCAATGAGTAAAATGTTAGTAGGAATATTTTCTTTAGCAGTACAATGTAACTTAATTTTATCTTTTAAAATTAATTTATAATATGATATTCAACTCACTGTGTACGGCAAATATTCTTAAAAATTTAATATTTCAAGAAACAAAACTAAATATGTTTCATTAAATAAATATTTTTTATTTATTTACCAGTATACTTGTTCTACAGCTTAGGAGTCCAAATGTCATAAATCAAGATTACCATAGGCCTAAGCAGTTTGTCCATATTTAGTTATAAGAAACTTATTATTAAATTATTAAAATTAGGAAACGCGAATGTTTATTAAAAATTGTAATATCTCTTTTACTGTGAATTTTTCCTACTGTACTATCTGGATAGTACAAGATGTCCACTAAACCTATGACACGCCGTAGTATTCAATTACACTAGCCTGGTTGAAAATACAAACGGAACAGATTATAAATTTGTTGTTGCCGCATTTCATCATCACTTAAAAACCTATATAATAGAGATATATATGTGTAAGGGATTTTATGTAGGATACGTCATGTAAAAAATGTCTGCACTGTACTGTTCATAAATATGAGGAAGTAGTTTGGTAAAAAAATAATTTCAGCAAGTGAATTTGCAAAGCCTACATTTCATGTAACCTAGCAAATTTGCCTAATGGTCAGACGTTGGGCTCACAGTTCCATTCCTGCCTTTGCTTACTATAATTGAGATTTTCTGTAGTTTCCTGGTTTTCCAAAATAACTTCCGGGAAATACTGGGATGATTCCTTAACATTAGCCATAACCTATTTTTCTCCTAATTTCTGTTCTTGTGTGTAATGGCGTCCAATGACCTTGCTGTCAACGACTAAAAAACCAAGTTACCGACATCTGAGAAATAAACTCGTCTTGAGAGGTGAATGAACGATGACCGATCCAAGACAACACGCAAGTCTTCACTCAAAGCTGCGGCAAGTCGGCGTGACGGAGATGACGTGAACCACGTGTACAACGCACGTGCGTGCTGGGGCGCGTGCACGCATTGTCCGTCGTCCGTAATTAGGCCTCCTGTCCGGTTTCCGGTCCAGCGGCCGAGCGTCGCGACGCGCGGTTAATAATCGGATCGATGCCAATTGACTAATTAATCCCCGTCGCTGGCTGATTGGCGCCACACCCCTCAACCACTACCCTCCTATTCGGGCACACCCTTATCCAGCAGCGCGCGGTGCTGCATATCTGTCAGGGGCGAGCAGTAAGCCTCGCAGGCAGCCTGATGCATGTTCCCTTGGGAGACGAGAATGCTTCCAGGGAGAATCTCGACATGGTTACCAACCAACCAACCACCTTCTCTCGCCATCCGTCAGTACCAGGATGCATCTGTAATATCAGTAGCACTACCTGTAAATTCCTATTAAACATAAGAAATCGCACACACGATTACTTTACAATCAAACAATAATAACACCAAAAATACTAGCTTGTTACGTTTATTAATACCTATGCTATTTACGCTGCCTGGTATTTACCATAATTAAAGAACGTGTTAATGATTGCTGCATAACTCGCCAAATTCCTCTCGAAATACTTATATAATTTAAATATTTTACTAACTGCAAACAATACAGAACCTTATGGAAGCTTATCATTTAAATAAGGACATTCCCTCTTGAACAAATGAATTTTAATATTTGCTACACATTTCTTGGCGCGCATACTATTTACTTTCACATACTAAGTTTATCTGTGCAGAATTATAAATTAGAGTGGCAGTTATATTTACGCTTAAAAATGACTGTCTAGTTCAATCTAGTTATATAGTCAATGTAAATATATCGAATACGTTAGTACCGATGCATAATAAATTAAAATGAATTGTTTTCTACATTAAAAATTCGTCAATAAATATAAAAAATATTTTTTAACAGTCTCGGAATATATACAATTTCATACGTATTTATATGATTTTAAAAAAGGAAATTCAAGTATTATTAAATTTGACCTTCGATGATTTCTAGGTGCGTAGTAAAAAAAAAAGTTCTCTCAAGTTGATACGTTTCGGCACAGGTTAAACATATTTGGCTGAAGATATTTTAACTTTTTTCTACATTCTTACGCTAAACTTGATTCGTGTAACACTATGATAGTTAATTATATTCTTCCATTAAAATTTGAATATTCACTCAAATTGTTCGTGACGAGGTTAAGTAATAATTAAACTCGTTCGAACATGATTAGCGTAACTGTTAATATGGGATACCAGTCCCCACATTGAATTATTTATTAATGTTTTTAATTGTGAGTATAAAAGTGTTAATTTATCGATTATAGCTTGAATAATATTTACTTTTCGATACAGTACAAGCATAGAAGTTGAAATTTTATCGTATATTTAAGCCGTAATCAGTTGGCAAATTAAGAATGTAAAAGATTGTTACTCATTCAGCCTAAGTGTAGGTTAAAAGTTGATATGCTATACTAGTACTGTATCGCAAGACAGGCAGAATTAATGCTATAGTCACAAATTTCATAATTTACTCTAAAATTAAAAAAAAATAAAAATAAAATAAAATAATCCAACATGGCGACTGATACTCCACTTTAAGCCACCGAGAACAAAAAAAAAAAATCTGAAGTGTTGAACATTTTTAGCATTATTTTCTGTTAGTTGATTTGGGCATTCTCGTTTAAAACTACTGTACATGTATAAATACTGCAATTTTTTTTCGTGGAACCAATTGAACAAGTTTCCTGCAGATAAAAATATGATAGTTAACATATTAATTAGATTAACATGGGTGTTATCATCCACATTTCATTCTGAATAAAAATTACACTCGATATATGGTATTTATAAATTAAAATCAAATACATTTGACAAAGGGACAGTGGAAAAGGAAAAACAACACTACCATATCAAAAGGACTGTGGGAAAATTAATACAAGCAAATTAGTTTGCTATTCTAACGTTTGGTACATAACTTATTCCTGGAACTAAAAATGCGATGTCCTTCATAATATTAGATTACTAATTAGGAATTAGACTACCACTCAACTAAATTCCAGGTAATTGTCAGTAAATTTAGAGAGGGAATTGTCAAGATTTCACTTTTATTTTTTTATTTATGTTGTAAACATTTAAAAAAGTGGACGGAGTTTGAGCCTGACTGCCATGACTGCAGCACCAAAGACGCACAACACTCTCGGTAACTTGGCGAACTGCAGCCAAACAACAAGGGAGTCAATCAAAATACATTGGAAGATAGGCGAGTGTCCAGACCTGTTCTTCTACGACCGTGGTATAAAATAATGATAGACAGGCATTAACGCTTTTAATTAATAAATATCTCATTCTATTTTAGATCACTCAATAAAAAAATAGCTCGCACATTATTTGTAGTATTTTCCCAGCACTCGGTGCAAGCGCTGAGTCACCTAACGTACCTCAACAAAAGCGTCAGCAGGGAACTCTACAAACGAAGCCACAAGCCTTACTTATTCCCTCTGACAGTCGCTGCAAAGCTGCAACCGTAGGTATGAATATTTGACAGGTACCGAGCATTACCAAACATAAATTAACATGGATATCCATATCCTTGCTCGCACCAGGGCTCCGATGTAAGAAAAAAAAAAACATTAAGAGCCTTATACAGCTTGTACTGGATGCCGCGTCTGAAGTACGGAAGTAGGCAAGCTATACGGTCTAGACTGGTTCGCGCGTCGACAACCGTTTCGCCTTTATGCGCGACGCGGAAACGGCGTGCAGTGTTGCATTCGTTAGGTTTTTCCTATGGGACTTTAATCGACGACCCAATTTTTCTATTTAAGTATAGTGCGTAGTACAATCAGACGCATTATTTCTCTGTTTTCGTTTTACGATTCCGGCTGGTGTTTCTTACGTGGCAGCAGTCTGAAGAAGCCGCTTTTTAGACATTTTGAGGTACCACTAAACCATGTTTCTAAGCATGATATCAAAGAACACAAATAGCGAAGTAAAGTTTTAAATGTATACGACTCTTAAGGCGCCCGCCTGGTGGTCGTGTGTTAGTGTGAGTGAGGCACGACTCCAAGGGCGATGCTGACCGGCTCATCTAGCGCGGTATGCCTCTACCGCAAGACACTGAAACCGCGTGCAGTGGTATCGTAGATCACTCGCCTGACTGACACTTTCACTGGTGACCCAATCTTTTTATTGGTGGAAGTTTTAAGTAGTCCAATAAACCTCTCTATTGCAGTTTCACAAGAATCCCTTCAGTAGTTGTTTAGATATAATACAAAGAAAAAGCCGTTTTTAGTCATTTTGAGGTGCTCTGAAATGGTCTTTCTAATTAACGTGATGTTTTGAAACTACTATTCCGAGATCGTTTGAAGTGTTTGTTCTTTTCGTAAATCCACGCATTAGAAACACTTTTAGTAGTTTCTTAGACAAAAGCGTTCTCCTAGCACGCTGCAACGCTGGCTGCAAGGCAGGCAGGCGGGCGCCTTTAAGAGTGCGTGGCAGTTAAATAAACGCTGAAAACTTCAATTTATTTCTACGCTTTTTTCGAAGCTAACATGGATATAATACTCAATGACAATCCTAGATAATGGTATTTGCCAACTTTATGAGTAAATATTTATCCAGAATTACTAATTCGTTACGCGTGATCTCTTGCGCCGCAGTTAAATGAACGAGGTTTCGGCGTCAGAGATTGTGCCTCAGAAGTTCGTAACACTGGAAACAACTTTGTTTAAAACGTTTGCTAAAACTATTGTCTAGGATTGGTATTGTTTAATTGTCGCAAATTGGCTTCAAGAAACCAACAGTTATAGATTAATGCTTTTATCGTTGAATAATGTACCACGCCATCTTAAGGGGTGTCCAACGTCTGTGTACACTGTGGAAGAACTTACAAAGATAACTCAGGCTTCGACTTAATTGACGTCATCTTCGAAAGGAACAATCCTAGAGGGATGTGGCAGTCTACGTTGTTCCGCCCTGGCTCGATGTTAACAGCACAGCCGGGAGCTCCGTGGATGGCCGCCACTAAAACAATGCTCGACGACAGCGATATACGACCTACAATCCTCCCTCCACCCTTACCAACCACTCCTGCCCATCTACACTTCCGTACCAGCAGAACACTGATGAACTGGCATCGGTAGCCCGCTATAATTGCGTGGCAATGAAACCCTACGACTCAATAAACATGGTGGCATTCTGCAGCATCGGTGGACATTCCTCCAACCACCCCCAAGCGACACTCAAACTATGATTACCCATAAACACTTGCGGCGGCGCTGTGACGGTGTACGACGCCGAAGACGAGAGCGGGTTGAGGGTCGTTAAAAGATGTTCAACTCTCTAGCGACGCGTTACAGAGGTCTCGGCACTGTTAAGAGAGATACTCGCCTGGCGCATGAACTGTGTTTCCGCGTGTCACGTGTATTATTTACATGATACTTATCAACTTATTCGTTCTACGTTTATTTACGAAAATACCACACGTTTGAAACTACGCTTCTATAATTTTAAAAATTCTACATGCTTGTTAGAAACATGGTTTTCAGTCTCCACAAAATGACTAAAAACTGCATTTTTGGACTCCGAAAATACCACCTGAATTTGTAAAGTACTAAACGAGATGCATGCGTTTGCCTGTACTTCATTCTATCCAAAAAGAAAATTTTAGGATCGCCATTTTTAAGTCCCATAGAAAAAAGACTACAACGAAAACCTTGCACGCTAGCGCGCTGTGAATAGTGGCGACATGCTTCCCGTCGAGTGTGGTTCCTAAGCGTCAAAACGTGGAAATTTCAAAACGGCACCCACTCCTATTTCTCAGGGGGAAGACAAACGGCAGTTGAGTACCTTGCGCATAAAGATTGAGTGAAGAGGTTTTGGTCAGCGCTTAACTTCGAGGTCTTATGCGATGGTGAGGGACGGTGTGATGTGAGTATGGAGCGGCGCCGGAATGAATGGGCGGGGTAACGGGAGATCCACGAGAAAACCCGCCGACCATCGGCATCGTCCGGCACGATTTCCCACGTGTGAAAATCCGGGGAACGACCCCGCCGGGAATCGAACCAAGATCGCTTTGATAAGAGGCGAGAGGTCTGACGCCTCGGCCACCGTGGCCCATGCACATAAAGACGATGAGGCAAGTGGTAATCGAGGCATAGACGGCCTTAGAGGACGCAGCCGACCGCGGTCCTTGTAGTACAATAGCACGCATATTAGTGGACTTGGATGCAATGACAGTGGCACGCTGATGAACGTAAATGTAAGGTCCGTACCTAAAGCCCAAACTGAAGAATCTGCGTAAAAATACCCCAAAACAACCGCTCTGGTAGTTTTCACTCTTTAAAAAAATTACTTACAGCTGGATTTAAAACTTCAGTTGTCTTTGAGCGGGAACATTTTCTGGGGTTTTTCAAGTTTAGATAATACACAATTTTCTTTAACCACGTTTTGTAACCACGTGATTTGTTCCCAACCTCTGCCAATCACATAACGCGTTATCTAGGTGACACTTTTAACCCTGCTGTATCGTGACCGTCGTTAAGTGACCCCGTAGGACTCTCAAGAGTCACTGGTGTCGGACACAGCCAGCACTGACAATCTTCCATACACGTTACAATTGACTATTACCAGTGTCGAGTCTAAAATTTCTTATATAAACCTGTGTAATTCCAGCGGTTATTGACACAGACCCAATGACCCACTCAGTCACAGTTGGCCAAACTCGGACACCACCGGATATTTTTTATTATTATCGGTGAGCCCCTAAATACCGCTACGCCAGCGTTTACCCCATCTCAGTCTACAGGTACTCCGGCGTGCATTAGTATCAAATCATTACGCGAAGAGAGATTGAGTGCGTCTCAAGGCAGAGCTGAGGTATCATGCAAAGTATTAGGAAGTCGCGGGCCTCATGGGGTGCGCAGGGTTTACTGGAGGCATGGATGCGATTGGGGCCATGCACTCACCCCGAAAAGATAAAATTAGATATATGGGCACAGAAAAACCAGTAGAAATAGAGTAGGGTATTGGAAAAAGCTATGCGACAGAGCGCACGGCGAATAACCCACAATAAAGGTTAGGACATGGAGAAAGTAGGATAATAAGTTAGCAATTCGTTTCCGAATTTGCAAGAAAAGTTGTGTGCGGGAGTTATTGAGTTCTCATTGGCTGACGGCCACAGCCAAAGAGAAGAAGGCGCTGCTCAGACAGCTTTGAGCCAGGAGCCTGAGCGTTCCTAGCGGCCATCACCCACACACCCGAGTGCGAGCAAGCTCACTCACTGCAGTGTCGGCAACAGGAGAGATTCTCGTTTTGTCGGTCATGGCCAGAGATGACCCCAGGCTGAGTGACTCGTCTGTCAGCCGTCGCCGTCTTCTTTCTTCGGTGTCAGGGTGGAGGAAGCGGCACCACTCCCTGTAATACCTCTAAAATCTTCGGTCTTGTTTTAGGAGCGCCATCCCGAAGCTACCGCTGCTAGCTAGGCAGGACCCTGACGAGGGTTTAGCCGCCTCGACGTCCAAATTCCGACGCATACAGCTTTCCATTGCCTGCAAGTTCCAGAAGGCAGTAAGTACACTTCGCATTTTTCAGCACCTCGGTCTCCCGCCAACCTTCGCCGAAATACCGCTTCCAACTGCGTGCCAGTCTTCTTACGAGCCACTCAGCCTGCCGCACCGACGCCCCGACAGTTGGTCCACGAGCTGGTATTTGAATATTCCCAGCAACACCAGAGCGAGGTGCTCTCTCTCCCCCCTCCCGCGTTCTATAGCAGATGGTCGCTGCCTCCCCGTTCACACGAGCACACCACCCTTCACGAGCTGCACACCTTCGTTGCTAATAGGCGCGGCAAATCCCGCTGCACAGTACCGCGAGAGAGCGATGCTTACTCCACGGAGGACGAGACTAGAGGACACCACCGGGTCACAGTGACCCACCAAAGCACTGCAGTGTCCCAGTGTGAACGCTCCAGTTAAAGAACAATGTAGTTCCAAGTTGAGTCATATGTGACGGTTACCGGTGACGGTCACAAATGTCCTAAGTGTGAAAAGGCCCTAAGAATATTCTCGGTGAGCCACTCACAACGCCAGTCCCGATAGTCTGAAAGATACAAAAACCTAACTATTACCAGTTAGCATACATTTGCTCTCACGTCATGGCTCTCGCGTAAAAACTATTGCACTCTTATTATGTTCCAGAGTAGTGAGAGTGAGTGAGTGAGAGATTTTGCTCAGTGCTTAACATCGAGGTCTTTAGCGCTGGTGAGAGGTGACATGAGGGGAGTATGGATCATCGTCAGAATGAATGGGCGGAGGAAACGAGAGATCCCGAGAAACCGCCCCCCCCTTTTTTTTACATGCGAAAATCCGTAACCGTCCCCGCCGGGAATCGAACCTGGATAGTTTGGGTGGGAGGCGAATGGTCTGACCATTTTTTTTTAAATTGAAAAATTGAAAGTCAGCACTGTTACCATGCACTAAAACATTTTTTTACGATTTCAAGTTGCAACATTTTTTACATGATTCCTTGTCATTTACATTTTTATGACTCAAACAGACAAACACAAATTTTACACCCGGCCAGACCTGGGAATCTAACCCGGAACCCCTCGCACCAAAGTCGGCCACCCAACCAATTAAGCTACGTGGGGTCGGCTATTCGACCACCGCAGCTTCGTGTTACGGAGTAATTGGCCCTTTTTTTCTGTAGACCTAGTCGTGCTGGGAATATCATGACCAGTGTCCAGACGTTTATCAAAGTATTCTGAAGATACTAATTTAAATACATTTTTACGATGTTATTTACACCAATTATCATAAAACTATAATCTAATAACGGTATAATATGTATTATGATGTTTTAATCCTTATAATTTTTCGAAATATCTTTTAGCGTAGGCCTATTATATTTGTATACGTAATTTTATTATTCTAGTATTATCGGCATGAGTTTCTTAGTGAAATTAATTTTTGTGTTTGAAATTTCGTGAATTCAATATAGAAGACCGTAAGAAACCCGTATATAAATTAATGAATGTTGTGGGACACTTATATATTAAAATCCATTATAACTGCTAGGTTATCATAATATTAATTCAATGTTTATAAAATGAAGAGTCTTCCAAAACATAACATTTGGATATATTTTGTCCAACATGTTTGATATCATACCCCTTATATAATGAGTGTTGTACTAGGTAATTTAAATTGTTGACTTCTTTGTATAGTGTTAAAAACTTCATGTGTAGAATTCTTATTAGAATAAATATTTTTAATAAATTTTATTTTTAATATTTTAGTTCATTTTGGTAAGAAACTAGAAATATATATTTTTTATGACAAGTAATTTGTTAAGTTCCTGTTCCAAGCAGTACTAAAGATATTGCAATGCAGGGTTTGAATTAATGAAGTCACCTATATCAATTAAGACTGATACATCCAAATTCAGCCCTAAAAATTAATGTCTTGATTAAAAAAATGATTGTTGATTGTTCGCTTATATATGATATGAATTATCAAGGACATTTGAAAGTTATGGAAGCAATGATCTCAAGACTACAGTTTTATCTATATTGTTTTTAAACCTCTGGTTAGTAGCTAGTTGTGCTTGACATCTCTTCTCCAGCAAAGTCATTACAATAACTTAGACATGGAATGGGGAAGGAATATATCATAGTAAGCATTTAATAACTATATCAGGATTCACCTCGAGTTTTTTCGGAAAACTTCTGAAAACCGAAATCACAATGGCCGGACCGAGAATAGAACTGGTGTCCAATATTTGACCACTGGGTTACCTCGCTAAGTTTAAATAACATTTTCGTGTTGTAACTTTTTGCGGACAGCAAACATTTTTTTGTAGGAAATGTAATAGTTTGTTTATAAATACATAGTATAGTCAGACATTAAATCTTGTCTGACAGCAAATTATTTGTTTAGTGTAAATGTAGTAATTTATTTGTAAATACCCAAATGAACATTTTGATAATTTTACCAAACATTCTGTAAATATTTGGCTGACAGCAAAATATCTTTTTGACGTCTATGTACTCTAAAAGCTTGTTTGGAACATGTCAAACGCGTTTTAACCAAAGCTACCACATGTCCACTATGTGACATCAGTAAGTTATGTCTAGCAAATTTGTCGATTTCCAACACCTTAATTTTTTTTTAATATAAATTCAAATTCATTTGAATTTTAAAATCCAAAAGTGTAAAACGTGCAAAATTATGATTAAGTAAGAATCGTCGTGGTTTCCTTGCAAACTTTATGGTTTTTTAATTACGTGGTTTCTAGCATAAAGTACGAAAATGTTTATTTTCATTTACATCCACTAAAAATGAATATAATGTCTGCGTTTCGATTGGCTGTAACGAGTACTGTACATAGGCATTTAAATTTTATTTAATTCAATACTAGACATCTTGTAAGTAATTACTATTTTTTCCTATTAATTTTCTGAACTGTGTTTTACTATAATTGTGATTCACTTTGTTAATTATGGAGTTAAATGTAATATTCATTATCTTATCCAAGAATAGTTCTAGTTATAAATGTCAAATAGAGATCGGTGTGTAGAACAGCTAGTAATTTATATCTGTTAGTGGTCTAAGGTATTCCATATCTACTGTAATGCATTTTACATCTACCTTGAAGAGCATTGGTAGCGTAAATTGGTTGAAACATAAAGTGCCAACAAAACTGCGCAGAAAAGCCGTTACTTAAAGAGGAGCAGAAAATTTTTCTGTGATTTGAAGCAGCAAAAAAATGTACACTCAAACCGGCGTTTAAATCACTGTCAACCGAGGCATCAACAGTTACGTTTTAAACCCAACGAACGTAATAACTAGGTTTATGCAACCCTTTCAGCTCGTTTTCATGCCACATTTTATTGCTCCAAATTCTGAGCTACGTTGACTCGTTTAGCGAATCTTCTGCAAAAGCGGCAATTTCGACTGAAAATGTAAATTCTACCCTTAAAACTCGCATTTTATGAAGCCTGCGTTCCGACACTAAAACACCCCACTGGAAGCGGCTACAAAGCCAACGACATCAAAAATTAATCCTTTCTCCACTTGGACGTTTGTGACGTGCATAAAGCTCTGTGTTTTAAGGCCGGGGTTTTTTCGCATATAGGCCTACTTCACAAAATGTAGGCAGTATTTGATATTTTGTGTTTCTATGTTTTGTTGTAAGAGAGCTACAAATAAAAAAAAATGTTTCTCCTTCCATCATTTTAGGTGTAAAAGTGGGGGAGTGGCAGAATGGGTGAGTAACATAGTGAGTGAGAGAGAGCGATCTAGTGGGTGTGTAAGTGAGTGAATGTGCGAGTGTGTGTGCCATCTGTGTTATGAGTGTACGTTGAGTGTGTTTGTGATCAAGTAGGAGGAATTTATTAAAGCCACTAAAAATAATATTCGGAATGTATTCTGACCATTACACTTATATATGTGGGATAAGTTGTTAAACGAAAGACGTAAACATATTCTAAGGCAAATGTTGTATGAAAAATTTCTGTGCTACAAACACATCCGCTTACATGAGTCCGTGTTGGAGGTGTAGCGCAAGAGGATACTGTCTCCATGCGGTGATACAACATTATGCAAGTAAAATTTAGTCGTACGACATTTTGCCACTAACATTTTCGTCTCCAATTTAGCTCAGGATTTATGTGGTGTGCTAATTACGCGTTTTTTTCTGGATAACCTGTATATATATATATATATATATATATATATATATATATATATATATATATATATATAAGATACAATTTAGAGGTAAATATGTATGGATGAGATATACAAACGAAAAGAATAACAATGAATCCTTCAGTTAACATGGATCCGGATATTAATAGTTTACTTGATAATGACATTTGTCTTCTGGCTGAACCGCCAACCTACTCTCAATGTTAAGTACCCGGCTAATAGCTAGAAAGACTCAAATTCCGCGAATTCATTTGAGAAGACGTTAGTATTCTAACTCCTGTACACTTTGATAACTTTCTTGATTGGTTCACTTTTGCTTAAGTTTGCCAGCGATGACTCAGAGCGAACAGCCAACACGAATGAACAGCTCTCGGACTACCGCGCTAGTTTATCACGTGGCCACTCACTGGAGCAGCAGCCAATGTACTAGAAGCTGAGGACAGAGTGTAAACATGGCTGCAGAGCCAAGCCAGCAGGTCTTATGCAAATAAATGCACATACAAAACATATTTCTTTTTCTAATAGTCGTTCCTAAATACGAAGACTAAGTAGATGCTAAATGTTTTTATTTAAAATTTTAATAGTAATAAACCAATTGGTCAAATTGATAAATTAATAAATAATTTGCAATTGACAAAATATAAAATATATAAATAACATTGTTATGTAAAAATCTAATGATCCTGCAGTTAAATTAATCCATTAAAACCGAAACATGTTACCACAATTCCAGTAGCTGACACAAGTCTAAACAACGTATGGGAGTGTTAAAAGATTTTTGGCAGAATACTGTTCCCGTCATTTTATCACAGCATAGGTATAGTAATAAACTTTGTTATCTTTGGAATAAATGATTCCTCGGACTGTGTACTGTGAACAATGTTGTCTTGTTTAAAAGACACTATAATCATTTCATAATGCGACATAACTTATATTTAAATAGAAATCATTCTTCTTATTTTTCGATCCGCCAACAATGTTGCCATATTTATTTAAAAATCCTGTCGACAGACCATTCCTCTAGCATCCACCATGACAGGATCGTAGCAGATGTAGCGAACTGCAGAGTTACAGTTGATATAACAATAAAGGAAAATATCGCGATTAAACCCAGAGGACAGGGCGTCACTACAAGGATTCTTCTAGCACATTTTCAGCCATGAAAGAGATTACGGGACGAGGTGACAGCCCACCGCCAATCCCAACCTGGAGGACCAGGGTAACCGTCACACAGAAATCGTTCTGCCTAAAACCCTCTCTTCAACTCTATGCAGCTTAAAATTATTCACCCTAAAGTCACTCAGCCTAAAACCACTCAGCCTATCCTCGTTCAGCCTAAAGTCATTCAGCTTAAAGTCACTCAGCCTAAAATCACTCAGCCTATCCTCGTTCAGCCTAAAGCCATTCAGCTTAAAGTCACTCAGCCTAAAATCGTTCAGCCAAAAATAACACAGCTTAAGGCCTCGCTCTTTAGTTTTGCAGGGGATTCGAAAATATTTTTTATCGCAAATTAATACATATATCTAATATTCATTCTTACAGTTTTAACAATTACATATCATCGATTGTACCTTAATTATTGTGTTAAAATACACCAAATTGATTTTTAGATTTTTGTCCCTGAATTATCACATATTTTGTTGTCATAATAAGCCAAATTAAAGCAAAATATTTATTTGCTAGCAAACGGTAGATTCTATTAATAAGCGCTCTGTAAAATTGTGTATCGTACGACTGTACACGGTCTCAATTTTTTTTCAAAGCATTTGGTTAAAACATATTCGAGTAATTTGCAAGTGTTTGAAATTATTGAAAGATCATGGACTTAAAGTCACTCAGTCTAAAGTCAATTATCCTATGGTCACTCAGCCTAAAGTCAATTATCCTAAAGTCACTCAGCCTAAAGTATTAAAGCCTAGATTCCTTCAGGCTAATGCCATACAAACTGAAGTGTTTAACGCTTATGTAGAGGACCAGAGATGAACGAATGTTGATGCCTGCACATGAAGCAACGGTGGAATACTAGGTGGGATGGACGTACCTGACAGCAGCAACATCAGCCATGTTTTCCACATGCGGGACTAAACCCGCCGGGTTTCGAACCCGGATCCCGCCTTGCTGGAAGACAAGTGGTCTGACCGCATGGTAAAAGTGACTCCACGTTACAGTATATATAAAATGGTACTTTTCTGCGTATTTGCGAAAGCCTGGTAGATCGTGGGTGGGTTTCACGAACCCTATAACTTCTCGCCCTTATCACTCCTCGTTGCTACGCCGATTGCAGACTTTGATGGAAGCCCTTTACCCTTGGAGGTACCTGTCGAGCTGGCGTGGTACTAAAAAACTGGACTAGCGTTCGGGAAGGCACAGATTCAATTCGATTTTTCCAAGTTTTCCGAAATCACTTCATGTGAATGCCGAGATAGCTCCGTACTATAGACAATAGTGTATTCCTTCACCGTCGGTAAGGTATTCGCTATCGACGAGATTTTAATCCCTATCCCTGACTGCCCACGAGTTAATGGCGAAAGTATTTTTGCACCATTTGGTTTCAGTACGTTATGAGCAATTCTGCAAATTTGCTTAATGGTCATGATCGGATGTATTAACATTCACTTTTCTTTAGGTTCTACTGA
Organism: Medauroidea extradentata; assembly: GCA_003012365.1. Lineage (NCBI taxonomy): Eukaryota > Metazoa > Arthropoda > Insecta > Phasmatodea > Phasmatidae > Medauroidea > Medauroidea extradentata. Next base: position 22,698 of record PNEQ01053849.1, on the reverse strand, counting down.
CAAACCACAGACGTATGATGTCACAATAAACTTATTCTGATTGGTTCAGTAAAATGCGAGACTTGTCTGAGCAATGAAACGCTGTCAAAAACTGTGAAGCAGAGCTGCCGATATGCACGTAAGGTACAGAAACAAAGTGGTGCTTTACACTTCGTTGACAGCGAGATCACAAGAGACGGGCTACACACAACTTTACGAAAGAACCGGAACTTGGAGAGCAATCGGCCATGGTCTTTGTCAAGTGTTTGAGTGAAGTAAGTCTTTAGCGCTGGATGTATCGAGCAGCGCCGGAATGAAGGAGCAGCGGAAACGGGAGATCCTGGAGAAAACACTACGACCAGCGTAATCGTCAGACGACATGCGAGAATCCGGGGACCGAACCCGCTGGGAATCGAACCCGGATCCTTGGTGGGAGGCGGATGCCATAGCCGCAGCGCCACCCGCGACCCCAGAATTCACCTGGCGAAATTTCGGAGAAACCAAGGAAAACCGAAATCAGGATGGCCGGAGCCGGAAATCAAACAAGACCCTCCCGAATGCGAGTCCAGTATGGTAACGTTGAGCCGTGTAGCTCGGTATCAACACTTAGGCAGTGATGATGGATCCGCTGCGGAATATTACCGACTGAACATAACGTGGTTTCTGTCCCACGACCGTCCCAGAGATCCTATTAATCGCCGGCGAGCAGCGAGCCGGAAGAACACCACCACTACCCTGCTCCCTCCACAGTCCTTTGACCGAGCTGCGAACGGCCCAGAGAGCCGGCACAAAAGCCAGGGCGCGCGATTAGCCGCCACCGAGTCTGGGTTATGGCCGGTTCGTTTATCGGTTAGCTGCGCCCTCGGGCTAGGAGCTGGAGAGGGGTTGCCGCTGCTGGATTGTTCGCGCTCGGTTTGACGTGGCTGCGTGCATCTCCCCATTCCCCCTTGCCATCATCGAGCCCAGAAACGAGGCTAATTAGTAGGCCTGACGTGCCTCTTCGCGATGAAATGTCGCTGGTGTCTGCTAATTAACCGCCAATTAACACGGGGCGTCGGGAAAATTTTAGTCGCAATAAAAATTATTTTAAGTGGAAACCGGTAATTAATTTCTGTCGTTTTTTGTAGGTTGCATAATTTTTTCGTGTAGTGTAAACACTCCTGCTATTTGTATAGGCCATAATCCGTTATTTATATTGCTTTCACGATAAATATTTATTTTATCCTTAACGAGTGTAGAAATAGAAAACTGTTCCACAGTTTTGTTACAACCTTTATTGTAGTCACTGCGAAACTTAAGTGGGGGGAGCAAAAGAAAATTTGTGGCCACCACAAAAAAGTTTGGTGAGGTCCATTATGACAAAATATTTTGTGGTGACTAGAAATTTTTCTTTTCAGTGAAGTGATAGAGAGCCATTTTTCGGAGGTATGTCCAAAATATACATATGTATACTGTTAGTTTTGTATTTATAACTAACTGTATTGACTTAGCTTTCTCGTGGGTAGTCCTATATAAGGACCTCCATTTCAATTTTCTTTGTCACTGAAGGGTTTTTTTTTTTTTTTTCATTTACGTGATGTAATAGACTTATTTTTACAATCCTCCTTCCGTTTCATACTCACTGCTATCAAAATTTAATGCTCATCTTACTTGTCAATAATGATACTACATATGTCAGAACAACTTTGATGTAATTGCTTTGAAAGCTGCTTTAAAGAGAATCTGCAAGAACTTGTTATCTCTACACTTATAACTCGTCACTTGTCAGCCTGCAAGTTTTGTGAAAAGGGCCCCTGACATTGTGATGACAGAAACTAACAAGAGACTAGCTCCCCTTCCCAGCACGCAGAGGTAGAAAAGTGGTCACGGAACAGACAGACGTCGCCACACGGCCTTCCAAGCGGAGGGATTTCCCCTTCGTGATTGGCAAAATCGTCTGAGAAGAAAGTGGTCTGCTGTAAGTCGCTCGGATACATTGGGTTCCGTGACTCGGAAGTAGGGAGACAGCCATTATATGCGTGTGGCGTGCGCTGGCGTGCACGCTTCCTTATTGAAATTGTTTCTACGAAACTGGCTTGTTAATATAGAAAACTTTTAACTGAACTGGCACACGTCTCATGTTTCGCTTCAAGGGGTATGCTCTAGCAATCCGCGTATTTCGTCTGATTAATAGTATTCGTGAATTACTTTCATATTGACGTATACAACACACGCTCACGCAAGCATCAAGAAGATCATATTAGTGTTTTCTGATTTTCGTGACACGCAAAGGTCCATGCGATAGTTTACCAACTTTCTCATGCGAGAAGAATATTGCTCTTCCCTCAAAAATAATTTGATAAATTTTTCATACAATTGTCCGTTAACTATGAGAGTTTAACGCGTATATAGTTTTAAGCCATGCACTGTAAGCTCAGAAATGCTAAAGTGCTATGGTAAATCTAAGGTACATACTCTTGTCAAAATATCTTGAGAGTCAAACTGAAAATAATCTATGTGCTTCTTTCATTGTTCGACTTCTAATATCAATTATTTTATGTCCAATGCTTGAGGCCACAAATTCCATTATTTCTAGCAACAGTGCACGGAGAAAAATATTTTGTGGCAGCTACAAAATATTTTGTGGTTTTATACCATGAATCATTTATGTTGTTGTTACTACAAAAATATTTTATTGATACCACTGAAATATTTTGGCCACCACAAAATTATTATGATTACTACAAAATAATTTTGCAGGGAAGACATCCCACAAAATTTTTCTTTCAGTGTATCTATAAACTTTATCTATCCATACAATTATACGAAATAAAATTATCCGTTAACGTTATAAGCTGAATTAAGTTAAATTGTGTTTTTCAAGTTTGGGCCATGTGACAGACCACTGTACCGCCAATTTGTTGGTAGGCTATGTCTTTGAATTATTATCTGTCATTTTTTTTCCTGGCGAAATTAATTTTTTAATTTTGATTCAACAGACTTTATTGATCCTGAACATCACAAAATGACAAGACATTAGGAATTCACCTCTGCTTTCCCGAACCTGTTTACTATTGCGCTGGTGAGCCTGTCGGTCGCCATTAGTGTTTATTTTATTTTTCGCTGTATTGAAATTCCCAGCAGAAAAATGTGTATTTTGCTAATATAGTGCTAACTATATGTACATTACGCTGTATTACAGGCTCAATAGTTGAACGTTTAACGTATACTTAGGCGGCAATCAGTCATATAAATTTAGAATATAAAAAAACTTCCGTACTGATTGTGACCTAAACACGCGTTAAAGTTTGAGTCCAGGTCACTACCTATTTACTTTTTCAGTAAGTTTTTTTTAATCTTGAAAGGGACAAATATCGCGAAACCGTTACCTAGAAATGTTGGAAATTGTTAATTTTTCAAAGCATGAGTTTTTATATTTTCGACTAATTACTAAATTTAATTAAGTCGACAACTAGCAAAATTATAGAAACATAGAGTTTGTAAAAAATTAGGCTACATAGTACAAACAGTTTCCAACATTTCTGTGTAATGGTTATTCGATATTTGCTCCCTTTCAGGATTTAAAAAATAAAATTCGCAAAAAACGGTACAAATAGGAACCAGTGGCCTTAAACTGCCGTGTTCCACTATAGCGCAGGTAAATAGAATGTCGCGATATAATCGCAAATTCCTTATTTCTCTTCTCAGAATTTTAAAAAGGAAAATATTTCCTATTCCAAGATGGTGACTGTAACCGAGCCATAAAGGTGCCGCCTATCTGCGCATTTACTCGGGTTTGAAATTAAACCCGATTGACATTTACCCGTGTTCGAATTTTCAGCTGATGGCCTCTAGCGCGCCTTATATTTGCCTTGCGCCATAGTGAAACATGGCAGGTTCCTATTCTTACTGTTTTTGCGAGTTAATTTTTTTTTAAATCATGAAAGGAGTAAATATCGAATAACCATTACACGTAAATGTTGGAAACTATTTGTACTATGTAGCATTTTTTTCCAACTGTAAGTTTCTATAATTTTGGCTATTTTTCGACTTAACTAAATTTTCATTAAAGTCACTAATTAGTAAATATTATAAAAACTTAAGTTTTGAAAAAAATTAAGCTACTTAGCACAAACAATTTCCAACATTTCTGGGTAACAGTTTTGCAATTTAGCTATGCTCCTTTTCATGATTTGAAAAATAAAACTTTCAAAAAATAAATAGGCTCAGAAATGATAATTTTTCCGGAGTCTAGCCGGCTTGTTTGACAGAACCTCCCCATCCTGTTCCTTAACCCAAGGTCATACCATGAGTAACATTCAGATGGTACTGCTGGTGGGTTCGTCACATCCACCAGTCTCTCTTTCACTCCGTTGTGGTTATGGTTATGTTAACTGTTTACATTTCTCTCGAGCAAAACTGCGACTTTCGTCTGTTAACAGCCACTTACCCTGACCGAGAGGCCGTCAGTTGAAAACTCGAACACGGGTAAATGTCAATCGGGTTAAATTTCGAACACGGGTAGGCTAAATGTCAATCGGGTTAAATTTAAAACACGGATAATTGTCGGTCGGGTTAAGTTTCGGGCACCATTTGGTTCAAATTTTTGCTACCCTCGGGAGTTTCCGTATGCGCCTTTTGTGGTTGCTAGCTTAATAAAACTGAGCCATCATACTCCAATAGTAAATACGTGCGAATGACGTATTCGGAGGGTACTCGAGGGCATGTAGACACCCTGAGAGAAGGCCTCTGACTGGGCGCCCGTAGGCATCTGTTCAACACTGAAGGATAACATTAAATAAGAGTCTACGGTGGAGAAGAGGCGGAATGCGAAGGACGAAGGGAACTGGAGTCCCAGGAAATAACCCACCAGTCAACGACTCAGTCAAATGCAAAGCTCGAGGAACGACCCCGCCGGAAATCAAACCCGAATTGCCATGGTTGGAGGCAAGCCCTCTAGCCACTACGCCAACTGCGGTCTCATTAAGGGGACCGCCTACCCAGCGATTAACTGGTGTGTTCGTAAACAGTTCCGTTTTAGCAAAACTATTCTACATGCGTCCATCATGCCAACGTACGAAAAGAAAACAATTTTCTCGGACAAGGTCGGAAGATCATTGTTAAAACACCATGCTCATTACAAACACTGTTTCTAATTCCTCCAACGTAGCTAAAAACGGCCTTTTCAGATTACCGTTTTTAAAAATGTTATAACCGACAGAAACGTGCACTGAACTTAGTTATAAACGTTCTACCAATAAACGTATGGTCACTGCTTAATGTCCCATTGTAACGCTAATTCAGCGTTTGAATCGTAGAGGCGATGCAGCATTTTATAAACAATTCAAGGTCGATCTAACAGCTCTTTCGCTTTTAGAGCCTCTAATGCACCGGTATGCGGCATCCTTAAATAGACAGAATTTAAGCACTTGGAGTAGTTGTTGAATAAGATCTTTTCTCTTAAAGCTCTGTTCAGCCATCTGTAACGTAGCTCTAGTCTTGGTTATAGGAAGCTCCGAACCATAAGGTTATTCGCAACTCAGAATTCGAGGCGTATAAAGTTTCGTTCACGATCAACGAAACCACTCACCTCTCAAGGTTTAATTTTTCTACTGGAAATGAGTTTACACTCTTTGCTTTAATTTTACTCAAAAAACCTTTAATTTAATACAAAGGGCAAGGACCTAATTTCCAGCGATAAAACAAACAAGTTGCGTTCCATTTCTACATATAACACTGTTTATTGCTTACCATGTAAACAGTTACACTAAACAACAATTTCAATAACAATAATCATAATATTAATACACACGATTATCACCATTAACGCGAGGTAGGTGACTCGGGAACGTTTTGCGGCAGCATTCGTCTTTGCAAAGACGTGATAATCGTGGTGTGTGTGTGTATATGTATATATGTATATACATATATATATATATATATTTATTTATTTATTTATTTATTTATATTTATATAAAATTCTTTTCTTTCTAAACTCGTTCGTTCAAGTAAACCTAGTAGTTGTCAAAAACTTCCCGTGTCCAATACTTCAACATCACTCAAACAGTTATAAATAATTGGCTCGTTAGTCTAGGGGTATGATTCTCGCTTCGGGTGCAAGAGGTCCCTGGTTCAAATCCCGGACTAACTCATCTGACGTTACTTTACATTAAGTTTCATTATTTGATTTTCTTTTTAAAAAAATTTCTATCATGTAGTTTGTTTGGTTTTCAACACATTATTTTTAAGCTAGCGTTATTTCTGAATACAAATGGAATTACTACTGTAACTAATCAAATACCATTTCTTTTTGTCTTTTAAAAAACTTTTGATATCTTTTATGATCTTTACCACCACCTGAGTAAATAATTTTTGCATGTGCATAATCTCTATAAGATAATTGACTCGTGACTTAAACTACATACTGAATTTCTAGTTTGCTGACATGTATTGAATTCTCCGGAATATAGCCCGTAAACTTACTTCTCAGACGTAAATCTTTAGCATACTGAACCACATAGGTCTCGAGTACTGATAAAACATTCAACATCGACACTAAAAATTTTGTCGTCAATGCAGTAATACGAAAGACAGATAAACATTTTGGCGCAGTCGTAAATATCTTGGAGCTTGTATGTACGGTCGTAAAAATGCTGTCACCAATCTTCTTTGGGACTACATAAAACCATCTCGAAGATCATGCCTTATGGATTTACTGCCACGAAACTGGGCAGACATTTATTCAGCTGCAGCACTTCAGCCGGAATCATCTCAGAAGTCCGCAATTAATTGGCATTTCTAATGCAGGTTTTCAATTATGTCCGAGTCGCACAAAACCAGCTCAGCAATAATGAAAATCTGCCACGAGAACTCTTCAATCAAATCACGCAACCTTTTCGTGTATGTAATTGTGTATGGAAGTAAATATACTTTAACTTGAAAACACAAGTTAGCTTAAATGTATTATTCAGCTGTTACTTATATTAAAATTCATTTGAAGTTTCCAAAAAAATATTAGGCCTATCTATTTCTTATGTATAAAAACTATAAAATATTTTAGTATTTCTATTAAAGTCAAGGTACCAAAATTAATTTGATAAAATAGTTTTGTGTTGGGCCGCTTCATATATTCAAGCATGCAATAACGATTCACAAATGTTGATCTCTCACTGCCAGAGTAAACATTTTACCGTACGTTTATAATCGAACTGCTAGTCTAGAATAAATGACAACATATGCTTCATTTAATTTTTATATCGTGTTTCTTCGCACATCTATACATATATAAGTATATACAACATTTGTGACAGCATACCATGGCCCATGGCTAGTTTAATTAAGTTACGTGTTTTTAATACATAACATTCACAATTAAGTGGCACGGCTACATAGCTGTGAACAGCAGTATACATGTCTACGATTGTTTTCAAAACACCTGTACGAGTTCGGGAAAAAATATATATGCATATATACAAAAATGAAACAAATTTCAGTGAAGAACTTTCAAATGCTTTAATAAATAAATTGCATCAGAAGCACATTTTGTGAGTAATCTAACAATTATAAATTTAGCGTATTCACAGAGGTATTTCAAACTCTACTGCCAAGCTCAACACAAAACTAAAAACAAGTTACACTATGTAAATTGTTTCACACTTTTCATTGGAAGTCCTATAGTAACAGCGGTAGATTAAGGGCACGATAACAGCAATTTTCATCATCACGTTTTATAACCAGATATTTTTTCTTGTTTTAGGCACACTATATGACTAAAATTTGCTCTAGTAAATAGTTTCTATCTCCCATAGTTTTTGCATAATGGCTCGTTAAAGCCAAAATTTGCATGTTTCCGTTTTAAGGACAACACTAAAACCAAGTCTCTTACAAGAGTGAAAAAATCCACAGCGAATAACGATGTTGTAGGCAACAAGTTAAGCTATGTTAAACCACAAAGTTTAATATTTTTATGTTAAAACATAATTATTTAATTTTTAAAGTTTTATTTAAAGTTTCAAATTTTTTTAATACAAAAAGTTTTTATTCTTTGTTTTTATGCACATGAAACTGTAGCCTGCGATGTATTTATCCGCTGTATTTTTTTTTTTTTTTTTTTCAGTTTGGTACATCAATTTGTTTTAGCGTAGTCCTCAAAACAGAAACATGCAAATTTTGACTTTAACAAGCCATTACGCGGAGACTATGAGAGATAAAAAAATTTCATTATAGCAAAGGTTAGTCTCATTTTGAGTCTAAAACAAGAAAAAAGATATCTGGTACAAATAAAAAATGAAAACATGGTGATGAAAATTGGTGTATGCCGCACCCTTAACTCCTTACGCGTATAAGCGATGGGGCATAAGGAGCAAGAGCAAATCGAAAAAAAACTCTCTAAGTAGGCAGCTCAATTAAGTATGTAGTAAAAAAACTGTTAAACAAATTAAGTGTTAAATACCACCTGCGCTTGGATCCAAGCGAAATTACTTAAAAGCATCCGAAGAAAGTTACACTGAAAGGTGGAGAAAAAATTATGCGAGGGCTCGTCCGGGATTTGAACCCGGGACCTCTCGCACCCTAAGCGAGAATCATACCCCTAGACCAACGAGCCGCTTGGATAAGAAATCCACAAGTTGTGCTTTCGCACTAAGCTAGGCAGGAGGCGTGAGCGGTCACCCAAATGTGTATAAAATGTATAAATGATATAAGAAATTCTTTTAAGTGTTCTGTTCTCATTAAACCTTCTGAGGAGTGGCCATATTTATGCGTGCAGTATATATTATTGTTCGTTTACATTTTAAGGACTAGGCAGCGCAGTGGCGGCTCGTGGGTTGTTGCCAGGTGGGGCTGCAAATAGTAGGAAGTGTATACTCTTGATGAACGCGCCGTAGACCAACGACCATGAAATATTTGCCGACTACTAGATATGTTGTTACCACTCAGTAGTAAGGGGCATCTGCACATCAGCGTGTCAGTGGCTGTAGAGTCAACCAGCGCACAACTCTGTACAGCTCTTGGAAACTGCAGCCCTACCTGGCAACAACCCACCCACTCTAAAAAATAGTTTGTAAATTTACCAGACGTGCGTATAGACGTGCTAAGAAAGTAGGTATGGTAGAGTAGTTTCCCAGACGTCAATGGTAGCACTCCTACTAAACCTAATTTATAAAACAGTCAAATGCATACTAAAGTTACCAGACTTGTATTGTAACAACTGTAATAGTTTGCATATTTACAAGATGGAAGTACTGTATGGTAACTGCCCCATACTGCGTCTGGGATAATAACTTCCTAAACAATTTAGGAAGTTTTTTTAACAGTGCAGCCGTCGCTGGAGCAGCGTACTAGCTCACAAACAGAGCGGTATAGAAACATAAAACTTTGCAATCTATGTCAACACGTTTATAGAAATTTCAATCAGATTTCTAAATGAAGTAGACCGAAGAATACAGATCTTACAGACCAAAAGTAGAAGTTGACTGGAAAGCAGTCGCAATTTTTAATCGTTTGTTTGGTTGTAATCGTTTTATGCTATAAATAGTGTTATTTTTTTGTAACTAAAGAAAGCCGCAAATCTGGTTTAAAATAAATTTACTGACGAATGATTGTAAACAAAAACACAACAAATATGTCTGTATTTGTTTGTTTCTTTAGAGTCGTTTGCTATGCGTGTCGCTACTTGTGTATAATATTTTTCTTCACAATCGTTTGTTAATATTAAAATTTTGAATTCCTATTTTAGCTAGAGAAGTGCAATGAGTTTAACTCCATGTTGTCATTGGCAATCTGTATTGAAACTTTACCATGAAAGCATTTCAGCACATGTCATCTCCTTATTCATTCAATGTTGTTTCCTACCTTAGTTCAGCACAGCTGGAATTATTTTGTAAATGCCCATTGTGTGTATTTTTATAAATTACATGACGACTAATACCTTTGGTTAATCTTCAAAATATTTTGAATTCATTCAAACCAGTAAATTCTTTTGTAATCGAGATATATTTATGTCTTAAGTATATGGTTAGCAAACGTAATGGTTTACTTTTCTTTAACCGTAGCATTGCCAAAAAATTCGTAATTTTATAACTGTATCAATCCCTGTCTAACTCTTACGCGTTACTTTAATAGTAATTTCCCACAAATAAATTATTTTTTGGTTCCATAGTTTTCGGGCAAGTGCATGTAAAAGTAGCGATTTGACTATTTTTACTACATACCCAATGTAAAAACTATTCAAACGGTACGAATGAAATAATTTGGAGCGAAAGTAAATATTTGAAGGTACAGAATGACACCATTCTAATTTCACGTTATAATTTGTTTGTATTAAAAGAAAATTCTTAATTGTAATTGTCTATATTTGTGCATGTCTTTGAGGACTTGAAATTTTTAACTGTAAATTTTTACGTGAATTAACAAACGTGTCATACATTTACTTGCACTCAAAATTTTTTAATTCGTATCGTTAGAATAATTTTTTATCTGGAAAGTAGAAAAAATAGTCCAATCGATACATTGACATAAACTTTTACGGCAACTATTCAACCGAAAACATTTTATTTGTGGGAAATTAATGTTAAAAAGTAGGACAGTATTTGGTACAATTATAAAATTTCGAATTTTTCAGTGCAGAGTTCTCTTAAACTGCGTTAATAGTACTTTAGAGCAAAACATATAGTTTTATTTCGCTAGAAATTGTTTTTGCAAATATTTGCTTTTGACAATACCCATAAAACACTTTCCAAAAATAATCATGCTTTCATTTTTGGGAATTACGTGAATTATATCGCGAGCCAAAATCACACTTTCTAATTCGTCCAGTACATGTGCTTAAGAGAATTTCCAAAATTTTATTTTAATTCAAACCGTTTGCTAAAATATCCAATACAAAGTTATTTGAGCAAAGCTGCTTATACGGTCTAGTAAGTTCGTAAATAATTCTCAGTGTTTCAAACAATTAGTAAGATTATTTTTTTTCATCACAGATAAGCTGGCATGCATGTTTTACTTCAGGCAATAAGGTTAGAATACAAAATGTAATTATTTTAAATTACGTGCAGTCTTTGCTTATTTATTTTAATATTTAGTAGATAAAATTAACTATAAAATTAAGATAAAACACCATGTGGCTCTGATTAGTTTCAGACATTATATTTAAAAATACTGCGTGTGTTTATATGTTTTCTTTGTAAGTGTGGGCGTTACAATACAATTAATTCGCGCCTACTTAAAAAAACAAAGTACGTGTTTACTGATTGAAATCACTGATAAACCTTCACAATATTTCATTACAGGCTAAATTTTCCCCATATTATTGTCAATATTGAATAACTTATAGCATGCTGAAAATCAACCAGTAACCTGAATTGTATTGGCCGATAATGTAATCATTTACGTAATGGCCTGAATAAATAACAACGTATGTATTTTAGGAATAAATCATGTACGACATATGCCGAAGGTGCACGGTTGACTCGCATTCAGAATTGTTCTGGTGTGATTCAAACCAACGTAAGAAGTTGTTTATCCGAATTTCTACATGTCTGACACAGTCAAAAGCTGTGAAATCACCTGTCCGCTCGTCATAGCCCATATATTATTTCTACCACATATTCCTTCCTATATACTCGTATTATGTATACTCCCAAAATTTCCTGGTTTCACTAAGTTCCGTATTTCAATCAACTTGGTTTACATTCAGAACATTTATTGGACGTAGTGAGTTTTTTTATATATTTGGAAATATTTTTATTGAATTAAGATTATTACCTGATAAATTAATTTTAATTATTAGAGTTCCGACTTGAAACTTTTTCTTAATGCTTAGTTTTAACACTCCCTTTTGCTTAGGAAAATCAGACAGGCAGGCTTGGCACGCAGCCCTGTTTTGTAGTCATTTATAAGTACGTGTGTTGTTAATTTTATTATTCTTAGTCTTTATAAACATCAACTGATTATTAACGTTTATTTGCTTCTATCCAAAATAAGCCTTCCCACAAACTGTTTTGTTTTGAATCAGATACCACGTAAGTTCATTTGTTTATTACTTATATTTCAACATGACTTTAATGGCAATAATTCTTTCTCTTAGTGTTACTCAAGTTTGATGACTTATTATTTTTGTTTAACTGGGTACAACTGTCCACTTGTCCAATGGCGAACCCAAGCTACTGCCCCATCGTATGTCATTAAACTGTAACAATGTGTTCCAATGAGGTTTTTGAAGCGGCAATATAACAAGTCAACCACACGAACCCACATTACCGCAAACGACTGTTGCGGCAGGTCATGCTTTGAAGGGCTTAGCAGGGAGGAGGGGGAGTTAATTAAAAGTTCTCAAGAGGGGTGTGAGGGAAATGACATGGGTTGAGCCCATCGCGTGACGAGCAGACATGACCTGCGTGGGGGCACGAACCCCTTCCTCCTCGATGACTGCAGCGGACGAGACACGACGTTGCAGGCGTCTTCGAGCGCGGCACGGTGCAACTGATGCACTCACGAAGTGCACGCACTAATCGGGTAATGGCCTCAGCTAATTACTCCCCCTTCCTCCTTCCCCATCCAACCTACCCGTCTCACCTATCCATGCGTGATCCGCCTGAGAGCGCATTCAACAGTTTAATTGGTCGCCTGCCAGCGATAACTTACGTATAGTGGCATTCACGGCTTCGTGTCTACCCTGCGTGGACGGCTGCTTCTTAGGAATGATTTTGGCCAGCACTCAACATCTACGGTTCAAGCCCTGGTGAGGAGTGACATGATGTGATTATGGAGCAGCCCGGGAATGAAAGGTTGGAGGAAATGGGAGATCCCTGGGAAAACTTGCCGACCAGCGGCGGCGGCGTCCACATGATCCCTACATGCGAAAATCGGGAGACCGACCCCACCAGGAATCGAACCCGGATCTCCTTGGTGGAATGCTCTAGCAACTGAGCCAACCGCGGTTCCACTGCTTCTTAGAAAATCAACAACAATATTGAGGTTGTCAGCAAGGTAATACACAGGCACACTGGCATCAGAAACAAGTAGGATGTTTTTGTCTGGACATCGTTAGTTAAGGATGTTCAAGTGCGATAAAAGCGTAGTTTTATATTTATATGAAATAGTGCTAGTTTTATAGACGATACTTGTGAGTATTGTTTCCTATTATGAAACAATTTTAACTCGCTTAGTTTTCTCATAGGGATGTTTCAAAGTCATAATTTGCATGTTCTGCTGCCATGCAAATAGTGAAAACCAATTGACTTGCGTTAGTGAAGTAATTCACAGTGAATTAACATGCCACATGCTAAGTAATGAAACATTTTTAAAAATTTCCGTGAACTATTTTTGTACTTAAAATTGCTGAATTTTCAACTTTTTTCTTGTACTTTTGCAATTTTTTAAAAAATTCAAAATATTACGTTATGGTCATTTAAATTCTTTATTGCATAGCTCATGGGATGTAATATCACCGTGAATTATTTTATTCAAGTAGGTATGTTGGTTTTCAATATTTGCATGGCAGTAGAACAAGCAAATTTCAACTTTGAAGCACCGTTATGAGAAAACTGTGAAAGCTAAAATTGTTTTGTAAGAGGAAACTGCACTCTGAATCATTGTCTACAAAACTAACACTACTTCATAAAGATATAAAATTATGGTTGTTTCGCACTTGAACACCCTTAAGGGCGCGGTCTACCACAATTTTCATCAACATTTTTTTAATTTTTATTAATACCAGATATTTTTTTCTTATTTTAGACACAAAATGTGACTAAATTTGGCTCTTATGAAATTTTTTTATCACTAATAGTTTTCGCGTAATGGCTTATTAAAGTAATATTTTGCATGTTTCCGTTTTAACGACCACACGAAAACCAATTGATATATCAAACTGAAAAAAATAACAGTGGATAAAGACATTGCAGGCTACAGTGACATGCTCATAAAAATAAAGAATAAAAATTATTTGTGTTTTTAAAAAATGCCGAAACTAAAAATAAAAATTTAAAAAAAATTCAATAATTTTTTTAAAACTACAAATTATTTTTATTCTTTATTTCTATGAGCATGACACTGTAGCCTGTAATGTCTTCATATAATGTGATTTTTTTGAGTTTGGTATATCAGTTGGTTTTCGTGTGGTCATTAAAACGGAAACATGCAAAATATGACTTTAACAAGCCATTACGCAAAAACTATGAGAGATAAAAAAAATTCATAAGAGCCAAATTTAGTCACATTTTATGTCTAAAATAAAAAAAATATATGGTACAAATAAAATATAAAAAATGGTGATGAAAATTGTGGTAGACCGCGCCCTTAATGCTGTTCAGGCGCGATAAAAATATAATTATATATATATTTATGTAATGTTGTTAGTTTTATGGAAGATACTCATGAGTACAGTTTTCTCTTACAAAACAATTTTAGCTTTCATAGTTTTCTCATAACAGTGCGTCAAAGTCAAAATTGACATGATCTGCTGCTATGCAAATAGTGAAAACCAATTGACTTGCGTAAGTGAAATAATTCACGGTGAAATAACATGTCATGACCTATGTAGTAAAGTATTTAGAAAATACTCCATGAACTACTTTTATATTTAAAAAATGTTGAATTTACAATTTTTTCTGCACTTTTGTGATATTTTAAAAAAATTCAAACTATCACGTGGTGAGTATTAAAAATGTATCATTGCAGAGCTCATGGGATGTTAGTTCATGCTGAATTAATTTCATTTAAGTAGATCAATTTTTTCGCTATTTGTATGGCAGCGTAGCAAGCAAATTTTTAATTTGACGCACCGTTATGAGAAAATTATGAGAGCTAAAATTGTTTTGTAAGAAGAAACTGTACTCACAAGTATTATCTACAAAAATAGTACTATTTCGTAAAAATATGTAAATATGATTTTATCGCACTTGAACACACTTAAAATTCTGTCGAAATAAATGTATCCGCTTGAGTTTTGTTCATATAGTACAACATAATACGAGCGTTCCAGGCTTTTCCGAAAATTACTTCACCCTTAAGATATTCTTATCTGTAGTCTTGCACACCCCTTGGCATCCTATACTGTTCCCTTCAGACAAGTATCCGAGTCATTGTCCTGTGAAAACTGAAAATGCTGACGAGACACACCAGCCTCCGTAAGTAGGAACCGATCTACGGTGCGAGATATCCTGGGTTCGAATCCTGGCTCGGACTTGGCTCTGTTGTTTCTTCGCCTCACTTCACCCTCGTTGTTAATGGTGTTAAAGTGCGTAAAAATAATGTTTTATATATTTTTGAAATAGTGTTAGTTTTGTAGACGATAATTGTGAGTGCAGTTTACTCTTACAAAACAATTTTAGCTCGCACAGTTCTCTCATAACGATGCGCCAAAGTCAAAATTTGCTTATTACGCTGCCATGCAAATAGTGTAAACTAATTTACTTTCATACGTGAAATAATTCACGGCGAAATAACACGCAATGGGTTACGTAATGAAACATTTAAAGAATATCCTATGAGCTATTTTTATATTTAAATAAATGTTGAACTTGCAATTTTTTTCTGTACTTCTGCGATCTTTTTAAAAAATATTCCAAATATTACGTAGTGGGTTCTAAAATGTTTTATTGCAGAGATCATGTGATGTTAGTTCACAGTGAATTATTTCATTCAAGTAGATGAAATAGTTTTCGCTGTTTGTATGGCAGCGTAACAAGCAAATTTTGACTTTGACGCACCGTTATGAGAAAACTATGAGAGATAAAATTGTTTCGTAAGAGGAAACTGCACTCACAAGTATCGTCTACAAAACTAACACTATTTCATATAAATATAAAATTATGATTTTATCGCACTTGAACACCCTTAAAGGGCCGTAAATCCCTCTCACCTCTCACCACCTGACGAGGCACATAAAATGCTACATATTCTGGATTTTCGGATGTAACGTGAATGTTGCAGATATTACAGCCATTGTTAATTCCACTAACATGTGCACTTCTCTGGCACTTCTGATAGCACAGATCGTTGTGACTTACTTAATGTATTAATTTTTATTGGGTTTTATGTCTCATTCTCAACGAGGTTATTAGAGACGTAGTTCCACAACTCTACACAAAGAAGGAACAGAGAGAGGGGGAGGAATCGGCCATGTACTATGTTAAGTAACCATATCAGTATTCGTTTGGAGTGATTTTCGGGAAACCATGGAAAACCGAAATTAGGATGGCCGGAGCCGGGAATCGAACCCGTGTCATCCCGAATGCGAGTCCAGCGTGTTATCGTTGCGCCACCTCGCTCGGTCACCACACTCTATTCTTCATAATGGCAACGCTTAAATATGGCATTTTCAGTTTTTTTTATTTTTTATTTATTATTTCTTTACCATTTTCAACTCTCTGAAGTCTGTCTGTTATTTCAGTGGCCTAGTTTCGAGTGTTATGTTTCGAGTAGGATTTTTTGGTCAATGTTGTACTGACAATGATTTCTTGGGGGGGGGGGGGAGATAGTTTTGAGTTTTCTGCAGTCCTGCTCACAGTTGCTTTTCTAGGAGGAGAAGTTTCGAAATTCCTTCATCAGAACTCAGAAGAAATTCTTGTAGATGTATGCAACACCTGATCTATGTCACGTAAGTAATCACAGCTCTCACCCAGAAACCATATTTGAGAAACTGTTTAATTATTTGGTTATAGTAGTACTGCAATGCTTAGAAACTGCATATAAATAACATTCTAGAATATTGTTGTGTGCGAGAAAATTCGCTCTGTTCTGCAAATATTAGCAAGACCTCGATAGTTTCTTTTTCAGAGTAGTTTAAATAAAATAATCAAAACTTCTCTAGTTCATGAAACGGAGAAGAGACATTTAACCATGATATTTGGTTAACACCGAAATTCTCGCACTTAGTACTAATTTCACTGTTGTGTGAATTTTTGTGAAACTCTTTATTTCAGAACACATGTTATATAAATAATATTACGTTTTTATTTTGACGAAACAGTGTGTCAATTTAAGTTAGTAACATAATGAATACCTATTCATTCTACTAAGACTTCCTTGTGTTACTTTATACGCTGGAGAATAGGTGTGCTTCTGCTATGCTTGAATATCTACTGCCTTGAATTTGGAAGCGGTAGCCTTTATTCGACACCTTATAGGTCATTCGGGATAAAGTGAGCATTAAAGATTTAACATTTGAAAAAATCACTAGCTATTACTGCATATAATTTAACATTAACAAGAGTTACATTATTGCTTGTATGGTTGGTAGCGAAACATTGCACGTAGTTCCGTGTATTTTCCTATTTGAATACAACGCAGTCGACCTCTCTGTATTAAATATACGTTATAATATTTATTTATGATCTTATTGACATACCTACTGAATGTATAATTTGAATTAATTAACGCCGGCACTAAGTGACCAAATCGAGCCGCTGAACATCAATTGCCGTTGGCACATACCGCTAGCGCTCCGCGCTACAGATGTAGTTCAAAATTCCACCGACAGGTGGCATTGGAGTTAGGTTTACGTCATTTCGCTTGGTAGCGAGTCGAGTCATTGTGTTTGTCCGTTGTTCTTTAAGTATGGGTTTCGGATAAACGTACTCAAAAGTATTAGAAATGACTTTATTAATATCGTTGCAAATTATATGAAGTCATTTGTAATCTGTAATTTGTTATGTTTAACGGTCGCCAGTCTCAGTATCTGGCATTACAAACAGCATTTTTTTTCCTGTTTCACACACAGAAAATATATTATTTGTTGATTCTGGTAAGTGCGTCTTCGTCGTTCATGGCAGTACCTGAACGGAACTTGAATTCTTGAATTGCGAGTGTCAATTCGTGTGTTTGCAGTGGCGGTTTTGAGTTACAAATTCGAATATACTACGCACGCATTTACGAGATTCGTAACGGCAATATTGTGTGTCGTATAAATTAGAGTCGATGTAGTGAAACTAGTGCTATGACATGTTAACTCTCAGGTAATTTTAGATAAGATAACTATTGAGTGTAACTTATATTCAGCACCCGTACATTTAATGAGTAGATATTGTAAATAACATTTATCGAAGCAGTATAATTTAAATGTAAACAATGTATGAACCTATGTAAATAAAAGCATGTGACAATGTTTATGTTTACATACAGTGGTAAGATATAAATTGGCGGAAAATAGAAAAATAATCAAGGCTTTTTCGAGGTCTCACTTTATTTTGAATCACCTATAGGAGCTTAGCCTGTGACCGTTTTGAGGATTTATTTTATTTCCCTTACTTTTAACGAGTAGTTAGGGCCGTGTCCCAATTTAAAAAGTACTCTCTGAGAGAGCACTCCTTCGTATTACCACGAGAGAGAGCTCTCTGGCACTCTCGCTCTCTCCAATTGGGACGATGCACTCTCGAGTTTGTAAACAAACGAAGCAAAGGTAACAATTGCGTAAATTTTATTAACACAAGTTATAAACACATATAATATATTTGTAGGCAATTCAAATAATAATTTTAAACTTACCAGCGTCGTATTTCAAGCAGTGAATAACTGTTTATAAGCGATGCTATATTTTTGATTTTTGGGTATTTAAAAGTATATTAGAGCAGAAAATGTTTACACAACTTCTCGCCATAAACGGTTCATTGTAAATAATTATTCATGTATAAATATTGCAATATTAGCAATATGTGTCACACATTTATTCAATAACTTCAAACCATAGCTGTAATCAAGATGGCGTGCGACAGAGAGAACGAGAGAGTGCAACGAGTGAACCGTTTCGTTCTCTCGCTGTGCTGTCGCTCTTTCGTACTCTCGCCAACGAATTAAGACGACCAAAGAGCACTCTCTCTGAGTGTACGAGAGAGAGTGCGAGAGAGCATACTCTGAGTGAATTGAGACACGGAAGTAAGGCCACCATCAAGTACCCTACTCTTAGAACTTTTAAACGTTGACTTAACTTAGAGTAGTTACTATCCATCTTATCAGAGCGTAATTTCTCAATGTGTATGGCCGGAACACAAAAAGGGTACAGGGAAAGTGAGCGCTTAACTCATCGGTCCATTCATGTAATGTTTATCTGTCAGCAGCAGTTGGATCACATTTCTTATTACGTTTTCTCATACTTTTGAGTTAATTCCTTACAGTTTTAATTTTTATCGATTAAAGATCTTAAACTACAGCTATTTATTGGCCTCTTTTCCGTGGCGTTTTAGCAAACTCCTACGCATCAATAGAGACATGTTCACCCATGTGTGTGTGTATGCGCGGTAGATTGTATTTATAATTTTAAAAAATAGCTTACATTGTTTATTTCTAGAAACTGTTTATTTTACAATAAATTATATTTTATTGATAAATTACCGTATCCGGTCTGATACTCTGACTTTTATAGCAACTGAGAACATATGTATTTAGCCACCTAGAACGTTTGTACTTTGCATGAATTGTAAACTTAGTCACTGCCTACCCTAAGCTCTGCTGCGAGAAAGTATAGGATTTAAATGAAGCATTATATTACGTGGAGTTCAGTCGTTGTCCATGCTATCACTTTCGGACAACATTTGTTTTTCTTTCGGAAGAGAAGAACATCGCAATCGTAATGAAAATGTCGAAGAAAACGTACGAGTATTTTTAAAACGAATGTACCTACTTGTCCATATTGTTCAGGGTGTTGAAGAAAGGCCGTAAGCAGGGGTGACTTTGGTACACTTTTATGCTGTTTTATTAAACATAACTGTCAACTGAGATTAAATGTAAATTAAGTGTCACGTGGACATTTAACATTTGGAATTTATCGCAAGTGAATTTCTTTATTCAGGGCTAGCATAAATGTCAGAAAAAAAATTGTAATGTCCCACATTCACCCCATGTGTCCAAAGTTACCCCTCGCTTACGGTAGTCTTAAATATCCTTTAGCAATGTAGGCGGTTGTACTCAGACGAACAAAATGAAAGTGGTTACATAGGTGTAGGGCTCACAGGCACTTAGTCCTATATAATTTAATTTTACATGCAATTCCATGTCTTTGCCCTCGCTAGATCTCTAAAAGCTAAGCGTCATATTGGATTATTTTATTTTGCGCTTTTACGAAATTCTGAAATAAATAAATAAATAAATAAATTGGAAGTTTGCTATTATAGCTTGAATTATATTTACCTTGCACTACAATACAAGTATCGCAGTTGAACTCTTTTTACATATTCTCACCTTGCTGAACAGATTGCTGCCTAAATAAATGTGAAAAGTCCAACTGCTATGATTGTAATGTAGCGCAACGTAAATGGTATTCACGCTATAATAGCAAATTTCAATTTTTTTTCTCAGAGCTGCAAACAGTGAAAATAAAATAATGCCATAATGTGACTGATGTGGAGCCTAATATAAATAGCATAGCGACGGTTTTGTCTCCATTAACAACGAGGCCATCCCGGACCTTCATTATTGGTCACCAGGCTCGCGTTTTCAATTTTTTACCTGCCCTTACAATCCGTCGCTTCTTCATACTCACCTCACAACATCCTAACGAGAGCTTGGTACCTAGTTCTTAAGAAGGGGAGGAGGTTCCCGCGAGCCATGTTGAAATCAGTGTTTTCTTGTTATTGTTGTACTTTTAAAATATATATTTACAGCTCTCTAACAAAACATATTATCTTGGGACAGACACGCACATTTATACCCTGTATCCAAATCATGGCATGGTTACCCAAATATTATTTTTTAAATAGTAATTCGAAGTTCGAAGTTTCATAGTTATTAAGTAAAGCTTACATGAAAGAACTGAATAAATCTGACAGCATTTTTATAGAATTAAAGGGTATTTATTTTAAATATTCAGTAATTTTAATGGAAATAATGTTATTAGATATTAATTGGAAAATTCAACTCGAGGATTGACCCCTCATCTTGAAAGTCAACCAAAATAACTTCACTCTGCTGCATTTGTTTATTGTGGCCACTTGTCTACGTATCAGCTACTGTAGTTCACATTTTGTTGATAGATTTGTGCTGTCCTAACTACGGAAATATTTACCTGCCCTGCAGTCACACTGAAGTAAAAATAGGCACCCAACTAATATACCCAGCCTAGCTAAACTTTTATTTTCAAACAACGAATTGTTGATCCAGTTGAAAAAAACTTCATGGTGTTACACCAAGATTTTTACGCAACTTTAAGCGTAAATAAAATCTATTACAAACGCAGTGTGTGTTGAGATACTAAACATTGATACATTTCTATACAATTAAGGCAAGATTTTACAGTCTAGTGCAATAATTCTCCAAGTCATTACTTCATTGACTGAATATTACGTTAGAAGAAGTTGGCGTTTTAAATAATACAAATTCCTTTGAGACAGTAAGGATATAAAAAAATAGGAATATTATAAATCAATTTTTATTTTGTTTACTGGGTGTTTTGCCAGCCCTCTATCATCTAGACGGCCTTGGTAGAAGTGCAAGGGGAAATGTATCTGCCAGAGCATATTTAAGGACCCGTCCTGTCATTCGCCTGGAGTGAATTCGGAAAACCCTGGAAAACTGAAATCAGGATGGAAGATGACGGAGATCGAACCAGGGTCCTTATGAATGCGTGGCGAATGTTTCGCTACTGTTCAACCTTTAAGTTAAGCATGTTACCAAAGATATTATATTATTACAAATGTTTAGCCTAGCCGTTTCTAGGCTCAATCACGATGATGAGCTAGTTTAATTGAACGAAACATACATAAAAAAATTTATTAGCAACAAAACATGTAAAATCCCTTCAATTCGCAGTCCTATCAGTTAATATTTCCAGTACGTAACACACCTACGCTACACAAGATTATTAATATATGTCTATAACATAAGTGGCTGTCACAAATTTACGTCAGTACCTTATGACTGGAAAAATCTCCACACCAAGGTCGTTGCCCAAGAGTTTCCCAATCCGTCGGTTAGCTCACGACACACAGGAGCGATATTTACTCCATTTTATGAGGGGCGTGAAAAGTGTGTTGCATCCACGAGCACGTGGCCATATATTATGAGACACAATATAAAATTCTGGTTTCCTTATAGGCAGGCAATTATTGATCATGCTCGAAATCCCAGTTCTTACATGTGTGGTGTTGGTTGTGCACAATGACCGTACGTGAAAAACAATTATTTGCTTTAGGAAGAGGAGTATTTTGCTACATCAATAAAAATGTGTGTTTGGGTTGGGGGGAGAGAGGAACGAATATGCCTTTTCGAGTGGTTTTAGAAAACAAAGTACTTATTTATTCATAGTTTTCAGAGTATTGAAAATGTTGTCTTTTAACAATGTTGGTTGCATCGAGATAAACAAATTGTGAACTATGTGCATATATGCAGGTTGGACAGGTACTGACCACTTCGCTTCGACAGCGAGGTCATTATGGACCAAGGAAATGGGAAAGGTATCGGCCGTAGCCTTTGCTAAAGAACCATTCCAGCAATGGCCTGGAGCGATTTCGAGAAACCGTGGACAACATAAATCAGGATGGCCGGAGCCGGGAATTGAGCTCGGGTCCTCCCGAATGCGAGTCTAAATGTTACCCTTACATCGTTTCGTTATGTACAGGGTGTTTCGATTCAACACAGAACTGGCAAGTGGGCTGCCTACCCACCCGCAACCGGCTTGAATTCTGCTCGCGGCGCGCTAGCGACGGAGCTACGTTCGATTTCACTGGTTGCCGCCTTCTTACGCAGCATTCTAAACGGTTTAACTCTTTCAACATATATTTACACAGACTTTGGAATATGTTTCAACGA
>PNEQ01053848.1:0-38777 GCA_003012365.1 Medauroidea extradentata | reverse complement strand
GCGCCCCCCTTCTCGCACAGCATGTGGTAAGGCTCACGCATCATCTGCTCTATTGTCGCCAGACCGGCGGGCAATTATCACTCTTAAAAACTAAAATCATTTTACATAAAATTATCTTAATGTTACTAGCATATTCGAGTCTGTGACATTCCACAGGTTAAAACGATACCAGACACGATACCTCTGTGATAATATTAGTTATAGTCATATTTTCTTCTGTTTTTATACTGGCCTATCATAGGATCCCACAGACCCCTCACAATCAATACTGAAGTTAAAATGGATGGCAATATGTTACATATGACAATAAAGGCCCCTTCATTACAATCAATCATCATAATTAACCTAAACTACATTAATTTATATATGTAAAAGTATCAATAAAATATGGCCGTCACAAAGTTTCTGTGTTAATAAACATATTATATAATTTTAATACATCTTTTCGTACACGGTGGGCAGTTACTTTTATTTGCAAAGATTTACTCGGATAATAGGATGTTTTTTTACCAATATTTATTTCGCGTGTCTTTTGTGATTCTTTTGCATAAGATAAGAGCTACCAAACATAAAGTTGCCCATGTTTACGCCTCCATCATGAACTTTCTGTGTCTAAAACCGTGCTGGAGTAATTGCTTTTCTGTGGGTCTCCTCGGCATTAAATTGGTCACAAACGCTGCTAAGTATAAGGTTCGTTTGTCAAATGTGATTGGGAGGCCATGCTCTTGCTATCGCTGCTTGAAGGTTCCAAGTGCGCCTCTTCAGAATGAAAGGAGGCAGGCAGAAGACTATTCATGGCTAGGCCGAGGGGTTGAGGGTAGGCAGGAAGAATTTGTGGCGTGACTTATAGCCTTGATTAGGGAGTCACCCACAAATCACTGCGAGCCTAGGGGAAGGCTTAGGTCCTACGATGCCCGTTTGACTCTGCTTTTACCCGTTAAAGATATCTAGCTCACGTTTCAGACACGAAAAACAAACAAGCTGCTAGCTTGTGTTTATGAATATCTTATATACTGTTCTCAAAAAGTATTTTAATTAATGCCAGTAACTTACTGTCTTATTTTTCTTCCATACGAAAAAATGCTAAAATTCACAATTCTTTTCATTTTTTTAAAATTTTTCTCGTCAGTTTAAAAAATATCAATATTATATCACTTTTATTTTTCTAATATATATATTATATCACGAGTTCTTTTAAAACGTTTTTCTGCGATTCATTTTATACTGGGTAATCGTTACATTCGCAACATTGCGTTGGGTTGATTAAAGCTTTAATTTGCTTCATATTTCACCCAAAATATAAACCATTTCGGAAAGGTCTATTTATGTTCAAAACAGTTTTAAAATTATATTATTGTATTATATTTAAATTGGGGAAAACTTCGTAACGTGCTTGCCGCGTACAACGACTTATAACTAGAGACCGGAAAAGTTCACGGGTTAACTGAGCTGTAGGCTAGCCTCTAAGAATGTGTGTGAAATCTTGCATATAGCAGCTGTTTAATAGCTGCTCGCTGACACAGTGAAATGGGCGTGTTTGCAGTTACCGTTTTGTTACTGGCTCGGTTACTTCCAGGAAGTGTCGAGTATGTCAACGGCCAATTGTGAACGTGATACATATCTATATTTACTTGAATTCTAGCAGGCGCCTAAAAGAACTCGAGAAATTTTCAGGTCTTTGCTTAAAACACTCCTCCTTAAAGCGATCGATAAACAATTCAACTACTTAGATAAAGCAGCAGTAGAAACAGTGTACACAAACATCGTGTAAACATTAATATATTTATATTTGCAATATTTTCATCGCAAATAATCACTACACACAACAAAATATAGGGTTGGTGATAATAAAGGTAAAAAGATGTACCCTGGCATCGACCCCGGTAGTATGCAGGGTCTTAGCTTTCGTCATTGATGTCCATGGGTCGTGGAATTGAGTCCTCCTTCACGACAGCTTTTTCTGTGCTTTCTGTAGTTTGTGGAATAATATCTTGCTTCTGGACACGAATACGTGTCGTTTTCACATGTAGGTAGAGACCGGAAAACTTCACGGCTTCACTGACCTAGGCTCCAAGAATACCTGTGCATTCAGGCAGACATTAGCTGCACATTGGATGCTCACTGAAACTGTGCTCCAACATTGTTGGGCAAACATTCAGTTGCTTTTTTAATATTGACTCAGAGACTTACAAGAAGTCACAACTTAAGGGCCAATTACGAAAGCGACACGAACTTACAGTTGCTTGAAGTATAGCTTGTGTCCAAAATAAAACGTGGATTTTTCATATCCCTCTTTCTCTCTTTCTCTACACAGACACGCACACACATATATAGACACACACACATACGTACACGTATATGTGTGTGTGATATGAAATTCGGGGTGATAGTCTTTTAGTCAGCCAGTAATCGGTTGCTTATGAAAAACAAACGTGAAATGGTGGTTCGTAATCATTTCCAGGGCTTCACTTACGCCTGCCTACTAGCAAAATTACTATTGAAATAAAGGCTTGCATGAACTGGTTTTGTGTGCAAACGTATGGACTACAGATGATTGGGGAAATTTATTGACTATATACACCACAGACAACACCACTCGCTGTACTACACATACAAGTTACAACGCAAGCAGCCACTTCCAAGGTGTTTAACTTACATGAGCTCCAAACATCCCAAAAACTCAGCACTCAGAACCTGAGTCTTGTTTGTCAGAGGTAAGATGGGCTGAAGCTCTGGGTAGAAGCGGAATGGAAAACGTGCGAGGTAATAGGAACAATCCCTGAAGACGTGGCATCTCCCTTGCACGACGACGATATCTACCTCACCATCCACGCAAGGATAGCTGTCTGGGGAAATTCACTGCTGGCCGAGGAATTCAATCTTGACATTGATACTCTGAAGGGGTCGTGGTTGGTGCAGTGTCTAGAGCACTCTCCGAACCACGAAGGTGATCCGGATTCGATTCCCAGCGGGGTCAGTGCCCGGATTTTTGCATTTGGGTATCACGCCGGACGATGCAGCTTGTCGGCGGGTTTTTTTCGGGAATCTTCCGTTTACCCCTCAATTTTAGAGCTGCTTCGTATTAACAACGTGTCACAACTCACCAGCGCTAAATACCTAGATGTTTAGTGCTGACCAAAGTATCTTCACTTCTCTTGATGTTATTAAACACTTTTAGTCACAAATTAATTTAAGATATTAGTCATTGTACTAAAATTATTTCGTGGCTAAGGCAAAAACTGTACTGTTAGTAGTGGCATGTTTGCTTATACCTCATAACTAATGACTAATGAGAGTTATGTCAGTAGTAGTAGGAGGTGTGAAAATAATTGTCTAATCGGCAAATTAAACACAAAGGGCCTTATTCATAGTCGTGAGATAGTTCCGAGATGATCCTGAGATCATCTTGTGCCAGTTAGTCCAGGGTTGGTCCTGACTCGGACTAGTGTTAGTCCGCGTCTATGAATAAGACAAAAATTAGTCCGACGATAATCCCGCACTAGTCCGGGTCAAAAACGACTATGAATAAGCCCCTTATGCTATTTGTGAAGTAAGTCTATAATGAGACATGGTTTACTTTTGAGTGGGCCTACAGCTCTGATACTACATTATCTTCCTATTAAAATATCCAAGGGTTAATACCTAAACTCGTGTGTTTTATCTGCATGCACAGCTAACGGAAAATTATAATTAAATCACTTTAAAGCGACGCACGAATATAAATTTTATCTATATTTGTACAGTTATCGTTTGTAAACAACCGGATGTAACTTGGCATATAATATAAATTTCAACTGATTGATTTACTTTGTTATATGTAAAAAAATATATGTTTATGTCGGAGATAGCCGATGTGAAACGATAAGAGTGAATAGGTGCCAACGGATAATGTAATCTACTTAAAATTCATGTAAAAATACTAGTGGATATGTTAAAACTCATATACTAAATACTTTAGAATAAACTGCGTTGAAGTTGTATCACCTTTGGATGTTAACTACATACAGTATATCATACTGTAGTCCGTTCCTTAGGTTTCTTGGTTTTGATAGGTAAAAAGCAGCTTGCTTAAGAACATGTGTAAGACAAGTGTATATGTTTAGGAAATTTTCACAGATTGTACAAATAAGAAAGTAAACTTTACGAAAATGAAATATTTTGCTTCATTTCTGCGCCATCCATAAAACAAAAAATTTTAAACGTGAAATTCTGCATATAATTTTACGTGGTAAAACATATAAATTTCTCTGTTATGTGGTTCCTACAAGTAAATTACTTGAAATGAAAAAAAAAGGTGCCTTCTGTTGTCTCATCAAGTTAAAGACAGTTGATTAAATTGAAACCTTCTCTTGCGTACGTCGAAACAACGTACGAGCTTGTAGCAGAACATGAATTGTAAGTATCTTAATTCTAGGAACCTGAAAAATTCGCGTATTCTTTTGAGTACAAGCTAGATTTCAAAAAACTGTAAGTTCGTCTCACTTTCGCAATCGGTCCTTGACTTATGGATTATTGGGTATTTTCTCAAGGGCGCCGGGATAGTAATAACAAAACAAATAAATGCAGGTCTGATCAATGTGGTAGCACTGTGTCAGATAGCAGCCAATTGACGGCTACAGTTTACCGAAATAGACAGATTAGGAGGCACTTTATCCAATTACAAAAAAAAAAAAAAAAACTAAAAAACTTACCTTTGGATTCTGAACAAAATTAAATATGGTAGGTGTATTACTGTTCGTCATTTTAATTGTCAAATAATTATGTTCATTAATATGAAATGTGTAAACACCATATTCCGTTCACTATTTAAAACAAAAGACGTAATATGTAGTTTCCTAAGAATGTTATGGACATACATGAGCTTTAATAAACTTGTCGGTGATGGTGGCATTTCGTAACTCTGCGCTTCCAAATGACAGCAGTTGTTGTTTCCTTGTTATGAGTGCACAACTTCAGTAGGGTGGACACGTCATGCTTTGAATGGAAACACGTATTTTGACATGATTTTTTAAAAGGGGTGTGTAACTTTTTACTAAATATAATAATATATTCATGTGCAACTCACCAACCTTATATACAAAATATGTTTAACTCATTTTCATGATTTTTGCATATGTCTGGTATTGAAAATTTTCTCCACAGATATTCTTGGAGGCTGGTTTACAGGCTAATGACTCCGTGGATTTTTCGGTCTGTGCAATGTACCTTCTAGTTTTTGTTCACAACTTAAATCAAATTATTAAAATCTGGCTTACAGATCTCTTGACTTTTTTTTAATGGCTAGTAGTCAATTTCAGAAGTGAAAGAGATGAAGTTGATCTGTGTGCTCTCAGTAATTTTTGACAAATATATTTCACAATAAAGAATAAATTCTTTTTGAAATACTGATTTTTGGTACTTAGCAATTTGCAAATTGGATCTCTATGTCTGCTATTAGGGAGTCGTTGCAGTAAATTAGGCCCAAGACAACCATCCCGCATTCTAGTCTTGGAACAATTCCAAGCAATAACTTCTCACTCTTGTTCCTGTGTCGCCAACCGCATATTACATTTAATTGTGGCGGTGGAATTCATCCCTAACTCAAAAGTGGAAGACCATTCTACGTAAGTAGTATCTTGATTACAAAATAAAAGGTAATGGCTTAGTTTGATTAATAATTATTTTGGCTTTTGTATTGTTTTCGGGCTAATTTGACTTAACCATTTACATGGTACTAAGCCTAAGACACTTGTTTATCTTAAAGTAGCTGGTTACGGTGAGAGGGGAAGGGTAAAAAAATGTTGGCCAAGTGCCTTTATAGTTGCTGTTATTAACTGTATTCTCGAATACGTGAAGTTTATACATTCTGGATTCCTACTCTTAAGTTCACGCGTAAACAATGATTTAATAGTTTCATAATTAGGAAAACATGCGATGGTAATAAGAGGAAAAAAAAAAAAAAAAAAAAAATAAACATAGGTCTACGTTATATACATGCAGGGAATTATTCAAAAACTCTCAGTTTTGTATAAAAAAAAATGTACTCCCTATTTTTAAGTACTGAATTTCAATTAACTGTAAACGTTTTGGTGTAATATAAAGTGAAAGGGAAGAATATTTTGAATCTAGTATAATATGGTTTTGTACAACAAAAAATAAACTGCCTTTACACCGAAAAATCTGTCGTCGTTCGTGCTATAATAATTAGACATCATCTTGTAAAATGTTAACAGAATATGCTCAAACAAAGTACAGTTCTGTTCGGAATAAATGAGCGGCTGAAAAAGTTAAAGTATACTTCGGGTATGATAGGCTGTTAAGCAAAGGTAACGCCTGAGTACCTAGGCAAGCACGCAGCGCACGTAAGTGTCTCCAATCACGGTGAAGTTGGGCGTGCAAAATACTGTCGCTCTTTTATTTGCTGTCCGTTTTAACCATAAAGCTGTGCCACCATAGCGAGGGCATTTGATTGGGTATGTTGCGAAAAGCTTTGTGACTACACTGTCGTCTATGTAAGAGGAAGAATTACACATATCACTCTGGCAAGTTGTCATTAATTTACACAGAAATAAGAAAGTTGTATTAATCTTTTATAATATGAAAAGTCTCGTAATTATTTTAATGGTATTTATATTGTTTTCATTGTCTCTTGAACAGCCAAATGAAAGTATTAAGAGGAACGGCCACAGCATTTGTTGGTAAATCATACCAGCATTTCTCTGGCATGATCTTGGGAAACCAGAGAATACCAGGCTGACCTGCGTGGCGCAATCGGGTGGCGTGCCGACTTGCGGTGAGAGGTTCAGGTTTGAAGTCCCGGGTGAGGCATGGGTGTAATTAAGTTTTGGTGTAATATCAAAATATGTGTAACCGTCTCTATGAATCACATTGCCACCGAGATTTAAACTCTAGAATAATATAAATAAATAAATTGAAAACCGAAATCAAGATGGCCAGACTTAGGATCGAAACCAAGTATTCCCAAATGAGAGTTTAAACTATTATAGCTGCGCCAGCTTTCTTTAATATGTAATTGTATTACACGGACTTATAATTTAATGGGCGATACGTAGCGATAAATATACAACTAAACATTGCCAACCAGTTATATGGTCTTCCCTATGCACCGAGCTCAAGGTTGACACAGAGTGGGATGGAACAATACTTGCACATTAAACTCGAATTTGAGAGTACCCGAGTTCGATATCCAGTCAAGGCATTCTGACATGGGGTTTTATATAAAAGGGCCACTTAATTTCCTGAAAAAATCCCTGCAACAATTAGTTCCAATGACTTGTGTGCACACTTGTACTAATGATTCTTGATCAATTATTAGACGTTTTTATTCTCAGTGTTTTAGGAATCTACCCGTAATACACAGGCGAGTGGTATCGAAGTAATGTTGTTTTGATTGGCACAGTCAAATAAGCGACTGATGAACACAAAGAATGCTGTCAATAACTACGAGTCATAGCTGCTGATGTGCGCGTAAGCCACTGAAACTGAGTGGTGCAAAAATCATTTCGCGAAAACTCCCGGCAACACGCATTAGATATGATTGTTTTATTTATGTTATTTTATTTACGTCTTAGGTTTTACTTGGCGAAACTTAGGCGTACGCCATTTCTTACATTTAACCAGTGTTATTTTACATTATGAAGTTATAAATAACAATTAAAAAATATTAACAATAACAAATTGTTGAAACGTTCATTTACAAATGGAGTTAAGTCTGCTTTTTTAGAAAATATTGCTTTAGCAAAAAGACAATTTTATGTAAAATAATATAAAAGAAAGGAAAATTAATCACTTATATTGTAGTAACATATGATCTAGTATAAACATTTTAAAGAAAACAAACATTTAACGTTATAACTTTTGTTTTATAAGAAAATAACATGTTTACTAAAAAAAAATAATTATTACTAACATTTTAAAAATACGAGGAAACTTAATTTGGGAAACAAGAATTTTCAAATTAAGTCTGTTGCTTGGAAAAAAAAAAAACTTTCATTTTAAAGTGGTTTTTGAATCCCAATGTAGACGTTATGGATTTTATTTCTTCTGAGAGCTCATTCTACGATTTGGATACAGATACACAAAATGACTTCGCAAAACTTTGCGATTTGTAGGCCGGTGAAGATAACATTTTTGAATGTGCTCACCTAGTTTGACGATTGTGTTTATTAACTATTGTGTGCAGAATAAAGCCGTTCTTACGGTTATCAGGAACCAAAAATCTTGAAAACTATCGATCCAGACACTTCGCGGAATGACTCGCCTTAAAGCTATATTCAATGCGTAGCATTATTATGACGTTTTAGAAGAGAAGTGCGTTGCTACGTTCATAACGTCACTGTCAGGACTTTCAAGGTCACACATGCTTTGGTGTGTATTTTATAAGAGACGGGAGAAGTCTAACGTAGTATTGCCTGCATAGCCAAACAAGTGAACCTACGTTCAGCGACATAGTTGTGCAACGTGCAAACACAGAAGCTGATAGGGTGTGAGTCCACTATTTATTTTTGCGGAAAATGTTGTATCAAATTCATAATTTTAGTTTGAATATTAGTTTCGGTTATGTACAGTTAAGCCTAACTTAAAATATATCAGCCTGAATAGAACGAATTAAGCCACATTAAAGAGATTTGAAATTAATTTTACAGTGTTTTGTGTCCTGATGATCATGACGTACATCATACACATTACAAATTCATTTATGTAAGAAACTTATTTAACTACGTTTAACAGGTAGCTCGAAAATTGTAGAAACACAAGTGTGATTTGTGACGCAGTTTTAGTCCCAG
Organism: Medauroidea extradentata; assembly: GCA_003012365.1. Lineage (NCBI taxonomy): Eukaryota > Metazoa > Arthropoda > Insecta > Phasmatodea > Phasmatidae > Medauroidea > Medauroidea extradentata. The sequence continues at coordinate 29,991 of PNEQ01053848.1, read as the reverse complement.
CATATCAGAATGTGCTGCAGATCTACTGCTTACGCAAGAGCCAGGAATGTTCTGTTTTGTGGACCATTATACAATTTTATGCTTAACCAAGTCATTGAATCACAAGCCAGTGATATATTTACGTACATGCGAGTCCCATTATCAACCAAGGTCATCTGAGTATTGGTATTCTCGAACACTTTACAGGGCGCAGTTACACTTTCTTACAAATTGGCTAGTCTCGAATGTTTTCTTACAGAATTCGGGACGAACACGTTTCATCCATAGTAACGTTCCGCGTTGCTGATTTCGAACCTCATATATTCGTGGCTTTGCTATTTTGTGTACTTTGTTGTGCTCTTATTGGCTCGTTATATTCGCTAGCAAAACGATGGGAAAAGGCGGCGAGAAATTCATTCAAAGTTAAACACGAGGAAACGGACATCACATGAAGCTATATAAAATGATACTATTGATATTTCTAGATATTTTTATTTCCTAATATCAGTGATATTTATTAAATTGTATTATGTTGACCCAAATATATATTTATGATAACAATTTATTTGTATTCTAATAAGTTATATTCATTTTGGAAGAATTATTTACTATGCTACTACACTTGCGCTAGAAACACATTAGGAAACACTCTTGCCAAAGTATTTTACTTACAAGATATGTTTAACTTGTATTTAAAATATATTTTCTTGTATGTTACAAAATGTTAGTTTTTCCTTATTTTTTACTTTTAATACAAATACCATTGTTTTATAGTGAGTACACAAGGATATAATGTTTCATGATTTTCCCTGTGACATTGATAAATCATAAGGAAATACTTAAGATATATGGATGCAATTACATGATAACTTGCTATGCAATAGTTACATATCAAATTCTGAAAAAGTAAAAAAAAAAAAAAAATGTGGTACTGTTGATACGTCTATCCAACTTCATGCCAGACTTCAACGGGCATCTTCAGTGGGGAACAAAAGCACAATCGTATGATCATGATCACTTAATATTGAAGGATAATAATGCGTCTGACAGAATACCACGACATGACAGCCCAATACGTTATAAAACTCCGGCTGTTTTTCGCTCTTGACTGCAAACGAAGTTGATTGTAAACTGGGTAGTATCCGGACAAAAACTTTGCCATGAAACTGAAATTTGTGAGAAGCAGCCTTCCATCGCTCCACACCAGGTATTATAACTTCAGCACAACTGTCTCCTTAGGTAGCATTTCTTATTATGAATGGATGTGTGGACTAGTAGGTCGTCTTTAAATACCCTGCTACTATACCTTTGTTCGATTGTTTTGGTACTGACAGGTGTGTGAACACTACAGTCACTTTGAAACTATTGTGTTATTATTATTGTTATTATGAAATAACTATTTCGCCTGTCTAAATCGCTGTACGCATTCTTCAGTCCACACAAGTATTCTTCACGTGCTGTTCTTTTACTAATACTTTGCAGTTGTTTGGGGGAGGGGGGGAAGGACAGATAAAATAAATAGCCGAATCTTGGCTACTGTACCTCGCGACGCAACAAATACCTTGACTACCTAGGTTATATTATAAATGCATCCATTATACGTTTGGAAAAATACTAAATTACAATTATTAATTTTTTATGTGTATTTATATATATATATATATATATATATATATATATATATATATATACGCCAAACAGTAGCAAAAAACATATGGTTTCAATGTTTTTTTTTTCATTTCGTTATGTTCATTAGTTTTTTCTGAGGATATGAAAGGAACACGTGCAAATGTTGACTTCGAAATGACATTATGGGAAAATTGGCTGAGATATGTTTTAGACTGCTGAGTTTAACGTCTATAACACTAATATTATTTATTGCAAATATAAAATAATTGTTAATACAAACATAGTATAGTTGTTTTCCCCAATTTTATCACCCTAACTACTTTCTAACGAATGTTACGTAACGAAACCGAAGAGTTTTGCTACGATCACGTGAGTTATCGACAAGTGCTAATGTATATTTCGCAGCGTTAACGGTAATTGTAACTACTGTTGTGTTTATAAGCAGAGTTTACCCATCTGAGTTTAAATACACCTAATTTTATTAGTTACGAACTATGAGTGTCCAGAACCGTAAGTGCCTAGAACCACTCGACCGAACAAACGCTCTTAAAAATTAATAAATATATTTTACAAAGCAAGATTATTCCCTTGAACTAGGGTCTTATGGTTTTTTTTGGTAACATCAAAATTCTGGTGTTCCTTGCTAGGGGAAAAAACTGAACGTGGCAATGAACGTTTTCAGAACGGTGTCCAAAATTACGAATTGGGAACAAAATAAGTTGTTAAAAAATGTTGTAGCAAGACACTTTGTTATTATTGCTCAAATCCGTGCCCGTCAGAGAAATATGACGATCATACTTTTGTCAAATCCACGTTAAAAATTTTCGTATGATAGTTGAAAAACTATTATTAATTAGAAAACGCATGTAAATCAATTTATTGTTTGTTCTCAAGCGATACATCTCGTAAACAACGAGACCATATTCCAGTTTAATAACAATTATATTCTGTAAGTCACAATACAGCTGAACCATGGCTATATTTCAATCACCTATACTGCAACAGTTTCTTGCTATATTTTATAATATTGCATATTACGAAAGAACTTAAGGAAATGACAAAAAAATTAAATATGTTTGCTTTATCCGAGAATCGAACATGTGGTTTTTGTTACTTATTCATAAAGTTTACTGTAAATATAATTTCTAAAATCTTGTATGAACTAGATTACGTCCTTTATTCACGTAAGCTCTCACTCACGCGCTGTCGGTATGCGCGTAAATTAACGAAACGTGTCTGTTAAATAGGTCACATTCAAGTTCGAGAGTCATTTTCCGGGAACAACAACCGTTACAGATAGCACATTCCGCTTATTTTCTTTGCAGAAATATTCCGTTACAATGCAATTATAGTACAAAAGAAGCTAGTTTTACCTTTTGCCAAATCAATAAGTTATTAGTTCCGTATTTTCTGATTCATTTAGTAATTTGCTTGTGACAAAAATAAAAAAGATTCGAATTTATTTCTATACATAAAAGAAAAAACTGACTGACTGACATATCAAACTGCAGCCCAAACCACTTGACCTAGAACCATGAAATTTTTTGTGTGATATCCTCTTATGTCGTAGGCGAGCACTAAGAAGGGATTTTTCGAAATTCGACCTCTAAGGGGGTGAAGAGGTAAAATGTGTTATTGATCTCGGTAACATAAAACTGTGTTCTGGAAGTAGTTCTTTTATCTCACATTGTTTCTTTTTTTTTTTTTTTTTTTTTTTAAAGAAAACACTGTTTCAAATTTCAATTTTCAAGAGCTTATTGTAACATTATTATTCAATTTCGGTGCTAGGTGTCCGACATGATTTCTTCTAAATTTTTCATGACGAATAACCTGCCAGAAGGAAACAAATTAATTTTGGTATGGAGTGTATAGTCGATCCCAGAAAGACGACATAAAACCTAAAAATAACACCAGCGCAAGAAAATAATGTGTATGAAAACTGGCCAAAAATGGACGGGGACATGAAGATGACAACACAACTAGAGACTCGAATATAAGTGAACTTTGAAGATACAGTAAAGAAAACACGGAGGATAAGTAACAAGCCTTCCTTCGATGATAACGGATGAGATGTTTCTGGAACTGAGGTATGTTCCCTTTTGCAGTTAGATGAATAGACTAAGAAACTTCAGCAGACTAAACGGTTATTGGCAACGATTTTTATTATATTTATGTATTGCTTTATAGAACAAGTAGAAAGTATTCACTACACATACACACACACCAACACACACACTCTCTTATATATATATATATATATATATATATATATATATATATATATATATATATATATATATATATATATATATAGAGAGAGAGAGAGAGAGAGTTAGTTTGTGTCTTTTTTTTCACAATTTTTTAAAATAAATGAAACTACTAATAAATTAATACTGAAGTTATACTATCGTATTTTTTTCAAAACTGATTTGCTGTGTTAACATTTCTGAAAAAAAAAAAAAATCTTCCATATAAAAACTTTAGCAATTGATAATGATATAATACAGAGATAAAAATAAGGTTTAATGCGTTAATTGTAAATTGCTTCAATAGTTCTGGTGTTCGCTTGGTATGATTTTTTAAACTTTTATTATTAATTATTCTGGATAGTTTGTTGGTAATATTACGAAAATGATCATAAAATTGTTTAGAAAAGGTTTTAAATTTCATTCCTGAATCACGATCCTCCATTTAAAACGTAATGACTTACATATAATTTAGTGCAAGACGTAATATATAAATTACAGCATTGTAAACATTTCGCTCATTCGTGATAAATAAATCTTATTACTGAAATACATTTAATTGTTTATTATAAATTATATAATTTGTGTAGCAATAGCTTACAAAAGCAAAAATTAAAAACAATTGTACCTATGGATAATATAACTATTCACATTAATTGAATTTCCTGCAAAACAACTTCATTACAATATATCTAAATTCTCAAAAATTAAAACGTGGTAGTTAAAAATTTAATCAGGGCTAGTTAATAATATTTACAATGACATTTAAAAAACAATATCATTTCATGATGAAATGTGGTTAGACAATATTTTGATTATTTATTGTGTTTAAATGAAATTTTAGTTATTTTAAAGACAAACAATTTTTAATGAAATGTATGTTTTTTAATGTAATACCAAAGATTTTCAAATTTTGTCTTTGTTTACGTGATAAATATAATACATTTTAAAGGATGTATAAACCTCAGTGACGTTTAGTGCTCGACTCCCAGCAGGTGTCATTTTATGTGTAAGATGTCGGAGCCTGCTTCCGAAATTGATACGTGGAGGTTATTTAATGCCTGTCCTCACGATGTGCGTGACGTAACTATGCCGGAGTTCTCAACACGAATACTAAGTGAGGTCGAGGTGTGTTTGAAGGAGAGAGTGTCACGCCTACTCTGCAGCGTGGGAGGGTCTGAGTGCGAAGGCGGGGCTAATTTTCCAGTTGGCTGGAGAACCCTTGGCGGATCGAACTCTCTCGCATACGGAGAGATAAGCAGAGGCCCTCACTGGTTAGCCGCAATACGGTCTCTTCTCCTTCCCTAATGATACATTGTACCCCCTCCCCTTTTTTATTGTACTAAATAGCCTTTCCTGAAAAAAAAATTCCCTTCATCTTTCATTTCGCTTCGCATACGTTACCTTTATTCACTATTCTTCTATAATTAATGTTGGCTTTTGAGCACAGTACGGCCGGTTCTCTTAACGTTAACTGAACTTACTTAAGCGACACTACTCTGACATATTCGTAGTAAAACTATAGTGTTAATGTTGCATTATAATTTTATTTTATTCCGAATCACTTAATGCGGACACGTTGGTTAGTTTCAAAGCCATACTCTGTACGGTTCTCAGATTTTTCCAATCACCTGTGATGCAACAGCACTAATGATAAGAACATTTTACAAAACCCTTAAATTACTCAAACTAAATCTTAGAGAAAGTGTGAACTTATTCATCTGTAGGTTATCATTATTCACTACGGAGGTATGGAACATACATTTGTTTCTTCGATGTTAGTAACTTAATGGATGCTTAAGGGGCCTTCCTAGATAGGCTGCGTTTGTGTGTGTGAGGCGGGAGCGGTAAGGTTGCCGTTGACCGGCGTATGTAATACATTATCGCCTCTCCGCGCAAGCCACTCAGCTGGCGTGCATTGCTTCATTATTGTCCTTTTTTATATGGGACTTTAAGCAGTGACTACATTATTTTATTTGTGGGCAGCATAGTTCAAAGTCTCAAGTTTGTTTCTATAGTTGTGTTTTTTTTTTTAATTCGGTTGTAATTTTTACGTGTACGACAGTCTGAAAGAGCCATTTTGAGGGGCCCGAAAATGATGTTTCCGATAAATGTGCCGAAGTTTTAAAACTATAGCGACATAGTTTAATGTGTGTGTTCTTTTCGTAGATATACAGATGAAATGTGCGTTAAAAAGTTTCCTCAAAAAGAGAACAGTCGTAACTCGCTGCAACGCATATTAACGGGCAGGTAGGTAGGCTCATTAATTATGCACGCCGCTTCTAGGAAAAAACGCAGCCATGTTATATATGGTCTTCGACACTCGGAGAGTTGCTTTTCATTGCGCTCTGAGCGTCTGTGATATCATATACGAACATTGTATGCACTAAATAAACTCTTAGCAATTGTGGATAGCGAGTGTATAAGAAGATAACACACGTCCTTGAAGCCGCAGTAGCATGTGTCGTATATCTTGTCATCTTTTTTTTAATTATTTAAAAAAAAAAACATTAATTGAAAGTAATTTATTAATGGTTTAGATAATTTACAAATCAAGTGCTCGCCATTTTACAGCACACGTGTATGACTTAGAACTTTATTGATGATAGCTCAGCAGTAGACCTACGCGAAGTCAAAGTATCAATTTTTTTCGGTCCATTTAGGAAAAGCCTTTACTCCTTTAACTAATATTGTACTTTAATTCGAGTATAGAAACTGGTAAGTAAGGCTAGGAATATTTCGCGAGTTCAACGACCAACATGATAGAATCCATTAGCCTGTGTATACCGAAGCTCTACCATTTGTCCATTACCAGCTACACATTCAGACAGCAGACAACAAACGATTAGACGGGGCTTGAATATACATAGGACATTGGATTCTAGCATGCATGTCATTGAACTCGCGAATTTTTCCTAGCCTTACTGATAAGTTAGCAAAAATAATGGATTTCCTCCATTGTACACTCCTTACTTAAAAACGTTTACTCTTATTGCCTCTACCCGTTAAAAATACATTCAAAGTATGTATTTCAAATGAACATATGTATATAATATAGTGTAACCGTGAAGTCACGGTGCCCATTTGACCGGACACAGGAAAGCAACAAAAGATATAAATGTGAAATCTGAACCAAATAAAAGGGAAACTCTCCAAGTGTATGTAGTATGATGTGTACGCGTGTGCGCACACAGGTTTTGACGCAACACCCGAACTATACAGAGCAGCGGATCAGCTGTGCACCATGATTTTACGGAAATATTGTGTGTATGTTTGTATTATATATGTGTGTATACACACACATACACACACACATATATATACATATTTAATGTCTGTGAAGTTTTATTAATTTTGCTGTAGAATTGCCCTCGAGTTTAATCACTGTACTGTTGTTTTTAAACCTTGAATTTAATACTTGTCCTATGATATTTAATAGGTTTATTAGTTTCCTAGTTTTTCGATGAATAAATCACACAGTATGTGATAGGCTACATATATTACTAAGACTATTGCCAAATGCCCTTTGTCAGATCAACGATGCGCATGTGATAAACTTAAAAATTTGGTAGCTATTAGCTTTTTCGCTTTAGTCTATGAATATTGGCGTAGTTGGAACAATTTTTATGCGATGGAGTGTACCAAGGATAGGCATACAATTCATCTGTACTTGTGCTGGAACACGTACTAACATGGATATCTGACACAGATTTACTCCTTGTATGCTTCGTCTTAAAAGCGTTGTTAGATAACCTAATATAATGCGTTACAATAAGATTTGATCATGATAGGGTATAGGATATGTCTTTCCGTAAATTCTTTTAATTTAGCTTGAGAGGGTACAGAAAGATCATTTTTCAAAAAATTAGATTTCGGTAACTCTACGAGCCAAATATTACGATACGGTTATTAATAGCATAAGTAAATTATTTACTATTCCTCTTGCGGCCAAATCTACACAGATCAGTGAAACATTTGTAATAATAAAAGAAGTCGGTGAATGTTCCATCTTAAGTAACACTTTACCGAGAAAACATGAAATTATTCATATTTGCCACTAGATCGCCCTTAAGGGCACCGCTTGGCTGCGCGTTTGAGGTTCAGAAGCGACAGAATTATACGGGTGACCTTGAAGTGTGCATCAAATGTCGCGTAGCCACAACGAGTCAAGCGGTGAACTAGAATGCAAGATTTCCGCCGATCCATTTTTACAATGGGACTTCAAGCGTTGTCCATATAGCCCAAATTTTATTGGTGGAAAGTCTGTAGCAAAGTTCATAGCTCATTTCTATGTACGTTTTGAAAAAAAATTAAGTACTTACATTTTAAAGTACGACAGTCTGAAAATACCGTTTTTAAACATGTTAGAGGGCCTTGAAACGGTATTTGTATTTAGTACAAACAATAACTTTTCATCCTTGTCCGAAGTGCTGTGTATTATTTTCTTACGTAGTCACAATGGGCTCACGTAGAATTATTTTCGTAAAAAATTCTATTTTTCCGTACGTTACAACGAATCTAAAGCGTATGATAGACGGGGACTTTACGATACTAGGCCCATATCTTCACAGATAACCTTACGATACTAGTCTCTTATCTCCACAGATATATAATTTTTCATGCGAGGGGATAAAGTTCGTGACTTCCGTCAGACTAAATAAATTAAATTTTAACTTTTACTTTGAAAATAATTAAATGTGCTTGTAGCGCGTATTTCAGCCAATTGTAGCTTTTATTGTACGAAATTAGAATAGCAGTTATATTAGCATTAGTTCTCAATCCTGCAGTTTTTAAATACTGCCTTGAAGATTATGTTATGCGAGTTAAAGGTCTAGCATGATTGGTCAGTCTATGATATCTCACAAACTTCTCGTGTGTGGTTTTGTAAATTATAGTGTTGTTGTTGGTTTCACGTCGTTACAGATCTCTGTTGGTTACAGTAATTTTTATCATTGCAATTGCATATTCTAAATGTTGGAATATTTTTGTTGTGAACCACGCTAGTATGATAGTTTTTTTTAGTTATGCATCTTAACAAAATACTCAGGTGGTTACGACATCGCTGACTACCTCGGTGATAAACGTCTTTAATAAAATAGATGGTATCTTGTACTGGACTAAATGTTGTGTACTTTTGAGTTGGTCATATTGTAAGTATCATTCAACGTCCTTAGGGAGTACGTGAATATGTGAGCAATTCTACCTGAACCTGAAAATTTTTACACCCTTTTGTTGGTATCATGGACAAGAACACATCACATTCAAGATATATTGTACGGCTAAAAGTCTTATTTTTCTCTTTTTTATTTAGTAACTTCGATTCTCTTCAATACTATAAATAATTTTTTCATTAAAATCAATATAAATGTAGTTACGCCAGGAAATATGTTTCACATACTGTTTACAGTTTAGCGCTACAATGTCAGATCGAATCCAATATGAATTTAGATAAATTATTCATTGCGGTAAGGATGAAAATCTGTGCCATAAATAATTTATCTGCTTTTCTTTGTCTAAATTTGGCCAATTTTTAATTTGAATTGTCTGGGCTGTTGTCATTGTAATGCAGTTTAATAATGTCAGTGACAAGTTTAGAATAACTTGTAATAATCACGTCTGTTAAGAACGTATTAACTACCTTCATTTTAAAATACCAACTTTTATGAATTTTATGATAAGAATGTAAAATGAATGGGGTTGGAGGCAGAGGCGGGGAGTGGTATGTATAGTATCTCGGGTTATAATTGCGGAAGAAAATGCCGGAGTAGGGAATGGCTTTGTTAATTTAATTACTACGCACGCTTCGCTTTGCGACTCCTTTCTACGTTCCTTTCTATATCGTCTTTTATGGAATAAAAGGACTGTTGATAAATTGTCAAAATAAGGGCCATATTAAGAATTCCACTGAATTTACCAAAGTACCGAAAACTGTTTTTTTTTTATTCGCATGAAATATGAATTATATAAATGTGTAAATTTTAAACTTATTGTCAAGCTGAATGCATTATTTCACAGTTCTTTTCAGGCAGTATATAGAAGTTGTAAGAAATTGTAGGCACCGAAAATAAAATGTTTCTTTTTTGTCAATTTGCTTGATTGTTAGTTCGATTAATTTCCTGCGAATTGGCCGCAAATTTAAATACGAGGGTTACTTATTTTCAGCACCTGATGAGCAGTAAAAACAGGAATAAATTGTAAAATGTATTTACTGTCGTAAGATACGTACATCATTCAGCTACGTTTCAACATAATCACCACGCAGACTGAGAAACTTGTACCTGTGCACCAGCTTTACAATATTCTCTACAAAGAAAGTTGCCTCCTGCCTGTTTAAATTTTGTCGTTTGAACATTCAGGGCGTGGTTAGCGTACGAGGTGTATAAAATTTTGTGATTTCAGTTTCGTTACTTCATGGGATATCCGTGAAGCGACAGCAAGCGAATCGTAACACAGCAGTATTGTTTCCCCTCTCCTTCCTTCCCCAGAAACGTTCAGTGGCCAAACCAATACACCGGTTTATGCATTGTGACGGGCATGTCTGTGACAATATGGGCTAATATAATACAAAATGCAAGCTGCGTGGAGTCATTAGATTTTTATAGGCAGATGGACACATTGAAGCAGAAATCCATCACGGAATGAGCGTTTTGTATGGTGCAAACTTTGATTGATGACATGGTGCGAAAGTGCTGCCGAAAATTCCGCGAAGGCCATACTGACGTTCTTGACGAAGGTGGCCAAGGAAGGAAGTCACTAGCGATAAACTGGTGCAGCGTGGGGATACGGTTGTTCGTTAGAGACGTCGATTCACGATTACAGAACTGCCCGAAGAATATCCGCATATTTCACAGTCAGCCCTGTACACCATTGTTACAGGCAAGCTAGGATACAGTAAACTTTGTGCTCGATTGATACGTAAGATGTTGACTGACTCAATAAGGAGCGGCGAATGACATAGACCTTGTAATTTTTGCTGGGGTATGCAGATAACGGAGAAGAGTTTTTTAATCTAATCGTGAAAGGAGATGACATATGGATTCATTTCGACAGTGAGGAAACGGAACTTCAGTTCACAACAACGGATGCTCACCCATTCTCCAAACAAGCCGAAAACGTTTAAATGAACATTCGGCTCCAAGAAACTGATGGTTTCAGTGTTCTGGGATCCCAAAATTGTGCTAATGTTTTATTTAGTAGAGCAGGTGACACAATGCTACTGCGTACTGCGCGACATTAGGCTACGGCAATCGATCCGTAACATGCGGAGAGGAATGATGCTGACATCGGGTGTTGTGTTGCTTCATGACAATGCTCGACCGCATAGTGCTGCCACAACCCAACAACTGTTTGCAAGTTTCCGATGGAAAGTGTTTGTCCATCCTCCTTAAAGCCCATATTTGGCACCGCGTTGAGTTCCTCGTTTTCCCGATAAACAAGTAGTTGTGAGGACGACTCTTCAGCAGCAATGAATGGCTTATTGACACAACGTGGTTCAATAGGCAGGCGGCAACTTTCTTTGTAGATTATATTAGAAATTTGATTTCACCTGTACAAGTGTCTCAGTCTGCATGACGATTATTGTGAAACGTAGCTGAAAGATGTTCGTATATTTGGACAGAGAGAGCATTTTACAATTGATTCATGTTTTTATATATTTAAGTAAGTAGGTATATTTGATTTCTTCGTGCAACACATCCTTGGAAATACATTTATTAGAACTGTAAGACTTCTCTGTTTCTTTCGTGATTTCGCTGGTTTTACGGTGTGATATATTATATCAAATCATGAATTTGATTTACTAATAAATAAACGTGCCTTTAAGTAAGTGCTTATCACACGAAAGTCATTCACGTCCTTAATAATTTGCAGTCCATTGTAAATAAAACACACACAAATAATTTTCAATAAATGGCTCCTGCTAATTGTGTTGAATTAACAAATCGTTAGACTAGACGGAGTTCAGCAATCTTTGTAAAGTTTAACTTCGTTCATTTGTCAATATCGTTTAGAGACGTTTACGTTGGACGCTGTTGGAAAGTAAACAAAGGACACTAAGCAGAATGGGTGCTAATAATTGAATTAAAAATACCTCAGAGCTTATTATATTTATTAAATGTTTTGTAGATAGGTGTAGTTTATGGTACAGCAAGCTGACACCAAGTGAACGCTAAGAATATTTTTGTTTGTATGTACCGAAACCAATGTGCATATGAGATAAATAAATATTTACCATAATATGATATCTGTGGAGATGATTTGTTGATAAAATAATTCGTGTAGTTTAAACAAAAAAATCTTACTTAAATGTGGAATAAATATTTATTTGACACAAATCTTTTTAAGATGTAATGTAATTACAACAAATACCAGAGTAGCTAGATGAGTACATATTTAATCAAGAAGCAAATGTTCTTAAGATGTGTATTTACTGGAATTGATGCATGGAAACATAAAACAGTTAAACTGCGCTTTAAAGTGGCCAATGAGATTACCTGCATAAAGTCACGTGTCCTGACAACAAAATTGCTAGCTGCAGCTGCATTAATGAGGCGTTTGTGAGAACTTCAGAAGTTCACACGCTCTTTCAGAACTACGTCTCCGAACATCTGTTTTAAGTGATAAAATAAGTGAGGAAGAGAATTAAAATAAAAGATTTATGACCTGAAGTACTGATATTTCTAATTTGACCGATCTGTAGTTGCTTAGAGTTAAACGATTTTTTGTATAAAATTAAAAAATTTCGGTACAAGGCATCGTTTCACCTTACGGCAAATACTGATTAGTCAAATTAGTAATGTAAGCACTTCAAGTCATAAAGTTTAGCTTTTATTTTCATAATTTTTCTCACGTTTTTGAAAACATTCCAAAAGTGTGCACTGTGTCAGAATGAGGGGGACAGGGCAAACAATAGCTCCCTGAGGAAACCTGCAGATAAGTGACATCATCTGGCACAATACCCACTCGCAAAAACCAGATTCAACCCCACCAGTAATTAGACGGCAGATGCTGATTGTATTGTAGGTAGTGTTCCTCACTAAAGCATCATGAATGAAGTTACAACTACAAATATTGTTGTCAGGACACTTATCTTCATGCAGCTAACCAGTGACCACTCTGAAAGGATCTATGTGTAGTGTAAATATTTTTCGGGTTTTCCACGCATAAATGCTCTCAACACGTTAGTGTTACTGATAATGTAAAGGGACTGGAACACAACAACCACACTAATCAAGCAACAGGAAGTATAGTGACACGAAAATGTATTCACACACTTGGCAGAAGGCATCAGGCTGACCTCGCAACCTTGCGACATTGAGTGATGTTATCAGGCCTGCAACACTGTGCACATGCTGGTTAATACTCAAGTGCACATCGTGCAGTTATCGGTAGAGCCACGAGTTTGTGGTGAACATATTATTGCACCTTTTAGCTTCAATGCCTTATGCGCACAACTGCAGCTCTGATTCACGGCCAGTTATTTGATGCTTCAACTCTCACTTGTTTCTGGGATTCTCCTGGCAAACCACCGATACATGGTGTCACCATAACCTTATTTTGATTGATACAGTAAAATGATATACGTGTTTGAACAAAGATACGCTGCCAACAACCATTTAGGCTTCGTTTCAGTCGCCATATTGAATTTTATTATTTTTTTTGCATTTTTGGAATTCTAAGAAGACAAATATTAAATATGCGATTACATCTCAAATTCTGTTTACATTACGCTAAAGTACAGACGTTGCAATTTAGCTGTTAGCATATCATTACGCCGCAATGTGCGTGGCACATTTTTTATACTCATAATTTACCTGAGAAACTGCAACCTAACTATACATTACTAGATCTATTGCTATGCTTGTATTGTAGCTCAAGGTACATAGAATTTGTGGCATAGTCGCCGATTTAACATTTTTTTTCTCAGAATTCTAAAAAGGCGAAAATAATACAATTCTGTATGGTGACTGAAACCGAACCTTTAGGAGAGTTGCCATGTGCACTTAGGGCATTGAAACTAAATGATGCAATCATATTTGCGCTACAAATTCGTAGCTCTAGTTATCCGTTAGCTATGGATGGTAGACAAATACTTTTTGATGAAATGTGCTCAATTTATTTTAATCTAAAACACTCTGGTGTCTATTATAATGTATTTTAATGTTCATTGTACATTTGTTTGGGAATTGAGCATGCCATCATTCGCAATCACTGATCAAGAGTTGTTTGTGACATTTGTGAAAATGTCAGATTTTACTAGTATCAATTCTGAAGCTTGAAACTGCTATAACTAATTGAAATGAAATTATTTTAAAACAACAGTAATAGAGACGTGAAAAATTTAAATAACTTAACCTCATATGTGCATATAAACCTAATACTAAGTATTACAAATATAAAAAATGGATTATTTTCTTGCAGTCATTACGTTGGTCGTGGTTGGCAAAGCTCACTTTTTCCGGAGGTCTTTAATTGAGTCGCAGTGGTTGTCTTCGTACAACTTGCCATATCTTTAGTTGAGTCTACCAAATATTTCACTTTGTAACCACAAAAACATCTGGTTTCTGTAAGTGAAATAATATTGTAACAACTTTGCTGTCCTGGCTCATCCAGGTTCGTTTGGGATGGAAGGATTTGATAATTAAATAAATTACTTAAATTCAATTTCTTAATTTATTACAATATCTATAAAACACTCTACATTAGATACACAACCCTTACGATTTACATTCTTCTGATCAATATTTATAGTCATACACGGGTAATCTAAGTCTAATTTACTAATTTAGTATGTAATTAATAAACGTCTCTCTCGCATAAAGTCCTCCGATCGCATAATTCTCTATCTAGAAATGTTCCGCAGTGCGTGGTGGCGGCGAGGCTGAAGTCTGGTACCTGGTTGAGTAGGTCTGGCTGGTTCCCGACAATGAGAGAAAGGTTACGGTTAACATCAGGTCCTTTTCCGTATATTACCCGGCGTCCCCTGGTGGTATGGAGTGCATTTGAAGATCTCCTACTGTGCTCCTACCCAACTGGGTCCCTACACTGGACAGTACCATAGTTATTAATGGAGTGGTCATCATCATGTTTAGTCTCTCCCACTCAAGTCCATCTCCACCTCCTCGTGGGTCAGGTCTGGAAACGCCGAGACTTCGCGATGCTGCTAACGGAAGGAGGACGAATACTGAGCGTGTGGGATCTGCCTGGTGTACCAGGGATTGCTACAACCGTCGTGATCTGGC
Source organism: Medauroidea extradentata (assembly GCA_003012365.1). Lineage (NCBI taxonomy): Eukaryota > Metazoa > Arthropoda > Insecta > Phasmatodea > Phasmatidae > Medauroidea > Medauroidea extradentata. Next base: position 14,897 of record PNEQ01053848.1, on the reverse strand, counting down.
CTGACTTCCAGATGTCAGTGGATTGCCGAGCTTGCTGTGTACCTCCAAGCATACTGCACAACCAAGCTGAGGCCTGACGTGGTGGGTAGATCTTGCGAGGTAGCTGATTTTGCTGAATGGGTGATTCTGAAAGTCGCGGATGAAAACTTAGATGCATGGCTTCTTGTAGGGGCCCCGAGAGATCGGCGTGAATGCTCCAGCCTTGTGCTGTGCTGATCGCGTGTTGGACTCGGGGGTGTAGTGGTTGAGACTACTCCTTAGAAATACAGGAGGGATTCTGGTGGTGGAAGGTTCAAGTTCGTCTTAGGTGGCCCTGTAAGTCCTAGTAAACTGGTTGCTTCACATTGGAACGGCTGCTATCGTTCTTGAGCACGCGGGAAGACTAAACTTTCGGGCTCTACGAAGGAACGCTGATCTGGTCCGCGTGGTAATAGGACTCGCCAGGACGCGGTTTCGTAGAGGTTGTATAGGCCTCGCCTTCGTCATGGTGGTCCCTGGTGTCTAGCCCATTCTGGGATGTTTACATGTGAGATGGTGACCAAGTCTACGCAGCCCACCCTCCGCTATTGAAAAGAGCGTGTCTATTTATGGTGAAGCATTCGACGACTCTAATCGGCTATAAGCCTGTTCCTGCTGGTATACCTTTGGGTTCAGGTACAGGGAACCTGGCTTGGTGTCACTCTATCGGAGATAGCTGGAAAACGTAGTATTGTATTGCTAATTTAAAGGAAGGTAAATAACTAAATGTGTAATGTCCTTGTTTTGATTGAGCAGCAACATTAGCTGATCATACAGACTGTAGTAACATTAAGGAGGAAGTGTTTTACACAGTAGCCTTTGGGTAGTGTGAAAGAGATGATTGAGGGCTAGTCATATTGCAATACGATGGTTATGTTGCAGGAGTGGGTGTGTACATCTCCCGTGTGGAGGAAGGCAGCGTAGCCGAGCGGGTGGGTCTGCGGCCTGGCGACACCATCTTGGAGGTGAACGGCACCCCATTCTCCGGCATCTCGCACGAGGAGGCACTCAAGGTCAGTTCACCTCTATACTTATATGCTACGCCGCGCCGTAGACATGCAACTATAACATAAGCATGTTGATTCGCTTCTTCTTTCTATCCTGTATTATTTTCGTCTTTGTGGGAGTTTATATTTTAGATTATTAATCGTAACTGATATGTAAAGAATATAACTTATTTCAAAGACAGAAGTACGAAAATATTATGCATAACCGATTTTCTTTTTGCAAATTAAAAATAACATGTTTTATTTAGCACACGAATTTCAAAAATAACATTTGCAAACACTTGATTCAAGAATAACAAGAATTTTTTTTACTCTTCTAACATAGCAGTTTTCTGTGCTGCCCGGTATTGAACAATTCCTCTTATTTAAGAGTGTTCACGTGGAAAACAATGCATAATTTTATATTTGCACGGCATAGTGTGCGTATTATAGACGTTGCTATGAGCTCATCATTTTCCACTTCCAACATTTTTTGTAGCTTTTAAGTCTTCTCATAACGACATGACCAAGTCAAAATTTGCAGTTTACGGGAAGATAGGAATAACAAAAGGCAAGTCACTCGAACAAAATTATTTGGACTGAAATAAGTTATTATGAGCCATATGCTAAAATATATCAAAAATCACAAATCAATTTCTTTGTACATTAAAAAAAATTGAAAATGGTGACAGTTTACTTTATTTATGACAATTTTAAAATACAGCCAAAGGGACATGTCAGTACCTGATGAACCAATATATACGCCACCACTGAAATTTTTGTTCATCTCGGGGAGACCCACATTGCTGTAAGACCTTCTATGCTGTTTTTAATAACCCTGAAATCTGTAAATAATGTATTCTCGATAAAAAAAATCTGTCTAAAACACCTACCGTAAACTGGGTAAAATTTCACCAGCATGTGTAACTTTGCTCCACCAAAAAATATAATTTCTATTGTGATAGTTGATTGTATTCGATTGTTTTATATTATAATTTTTTAAACACCAAGTCGTGATGTGTCTTTATTTCACCAAACGAGCTTAAAACAAACATTTTTGATGGTGCAAAGCTACCCATGCTGGTGCAAAGTATACCTACTTAACGGTACTCAAATTTTGTTTCTACATTTTTATTCCTATAGAAGAAACCTGTTTGTACGAAAGCGATATTGTGCCTGAGCCCCACCGAACATAATTCTAACATGCATATCACTATCCTTGTTCACACCTATGCTCTAGGATAGGCGCGCCCTAACTCATCATACAGTCTTTATAGTAAGTTATTAATAGCTAATAAAGCATTTTTTATTTTCAAATATCTGGAATAAACGCCTTAGCATAACTATTTTAATAAAGGATTACGAATGACTATGTTACGTTTTTTTCGGGATTACCGGTGAATATTTGTAACATAAATTTAATATAATTTACGCGTGTATACACAGATCTCGTTCGAAAGTTAAGAAATTAACTATGTTTTAGATGATATGTAAAATAGATGGCAAGAAGGGTTCCAAATTTCGTATCAGTAACTTACAGAGATTTACATACGTAAGTAACATTACAATGAACTTTTATGGATTATCAGTATTTATTTGTGTGTCGTACAAAAATGATTCATTGAAGTCAGAAATCATTTCAGCTATCACAATAACAGCTATCTTCATGGACGCCAGCTAACAGGCAATGAATATCTGTTTAAATTGATTAATAATTACATATGTGACAACTTTATTGTCAGTGACCTCTATCTCTATAATATGTCCTACTGAGATTATATTAATTTTATCTCTTAACACCGATTCACTGGATGACTAGCATTATAATAACAAAGACAGAATTATATAACTTTTTTTATTGTGAAGCGGGATCGTCATTAGTTCAAATAATTAAAAGTTTTCATAGATTTTGCACCACGAAACTAAACTGACGTTGAGCGTAGACACGTGGGACGCATGTTCGCCTACATAAAGGTATATTTGGTGACAAATTACAGAACAGTCAAAATCTAAATCATTAGTTTCCGAACGCTGTCGAGGTTGACGTGTGCATGCACGTGATTCACATTAATGTATGACATGCGTGAGATTTTTGAGATCCCAAAAGGCCAGCCGCTGTGCAATGTCCTTAATTTCTCGCACCAGTGACACGTAATCATCAGTATTTCTAACCCTATTTGGCAATATTTATTATTGTATGGTATTTTAATTGAGGTGGAATACAAGGAAGCGTCATTTCAATATGACGGAGTTAACTACGTAACATGTTGCGGATTCAACTTAGTTGATTCTACTGGGTATTGCTAAATAAACACTATGGTTGATATACAGTTGTCTCCGCAGAATTAAGGGTTAATAATGAAAATTACGTTAATTGAAAAAGAGACGTTATTTTATAAATACATAAAATACATATTTATTAATGTGTACAATTCAGTTACATTAAAAGTTATCCGCGTAGGAGATTTAATTAGCACTCAGACAATAGCAATGTAGATAGTCCAGTTACTGTATAGTTATAGTTTTAAGTGTCTCACCTTGTAATAACCCGGGCAGGCTGGTTGTGGGCGTGGTTACGACGGTCGAGCACGGTATATCAGGACCTCGGGCAGCATCATGGCGTCCTGTTGGTCCCAGGGAGGCGCTAGAATAAATGCATGCACGACGGGTTACAGTTCTCGCTTGGGGTTGTTCACATTTTAACCGGGATTTAACTGTTTTTTTTTTTTGGGCTTTAGTGGTCGAGAGGTCAGACCTCTCGCCTTCCACCAAGGCGATCCGGGTTCGATTCCCGGCGGGGTCGGTCCCCGGGTTTTCGCATGTGGGAATCGTGCCGGACGATGCCGCAGGTCGGTGGGCTTAGGGTTTTCTCGGGGATCTCCCGTTTCCCCCGCCCTCTCATTCCAGCACTGCTCCATACTCTTTTCACGTCACCACTCACCAGCGCTAAAGACCTAGATATTAAGCGCTGACCAAAATACCTCACTCTCTCACACTCATTTTTTTTATTTATTTGAATTTAAGTTAATGTGTTAATTTTAATACGATTTACATAGAAAATGGAACCTTATAAGGGCAAAAATAAATAATGTTGTTGCTGATCATACCACAGAGGTGGTTTCCTTGAAAGCTGTTGTATTTTACTTAGACAGACTTAGTTCAATGCATCTATAGAACAACTTTAGTTGCGTGAAGAAACACAGTACAAAAAATTAGCAATTAACCACTGCGCTTTAGTGTGAGAAATTACGTGCAGATGATTAGATAAATCTTAATATCTCGTCAACAGCGAGGTAATTACAAACGGAACCTTAGGCTCTGACAAATCTAAAACGTGGTAGGAATCTACCGTATGGTAAAGAAGTTACGAACCATCCCAGCATTCGCTTGGAGTGATTTAAAAAATTTAAAACTACAGCATGATGTCGGGAACTGTGAAAGCAAGTCCGCCAGAATGCTAGTTCGGTGTTTTGACGCTTCGCCTTCTCATAAGGAGATTTGCACTTTTATAGCGACGTGTTTGTAAATTTTTCTACAGAATTCCTCGCCCGATGTGTTTTACCCATTGGCGGCAGTAAAATAAGGGAAGTTATACTGGCGACAAAGATACGAGTGTCAGTAACATCGAATTTATGAGCAGGTCACTGATTTGTCGTTCAGTTTTTTTCGTAGTATTGTTTTAGGCCTACATGTGACTCTAATCAGTGGCACTATTGCGGAAAATATGGCGCAGAGTCAAAATAGAATGTCCGTCTTTTTGTTTTACGAATAAGTTTATTATTCTTCAAGACACGGCAGTCTCAAAAAGACCAAAATACTTGTTTCAAATTTTCTTGCCGTATTAAAAAAAATTGTTTCATGTGTGCGTTATTTCAGTAGACAAACATATTAGAAAAATGCTGAAACATTTGGTGTGAAAAATATTGCACTTGAAACCATGTGACACATATCAAACTCCAAGCGAGATTTCTTTAAGCTAATCAAACGAAATGTTTGTGTCCTTTCTTAGGTAGAATGCACATTATGTGACACAATTCTAATATTTCAGAAATCACATCGACTTATCTGCCCAATTTATTGCTCAGTTATTGGAACTGTAAAACATAAATATCCAGTTACTGCAAACCAGCGTACCAACTGCAAAAAAACCTATACATTTCTAGGTAATTTCACCAAGCACGATCGATACATGAGGATGTGTTGCGAATACAGGCACCTGAAATAATACTTAAAATTAATCTGTGACACGACTAACCTTAAACAAACCCTTGCGGATTTCATGTCGAAATGTTTACTTTCATCTGCTGTAGCAAAGCTGATGGTAACGAAGGGATGAATTTATGTGATGTGATACTGCATGCGTTAGGGTGTGTACACACGTACAGCGACGCGGAGCGCAGCGAATGTCACAGTCAAATCAAACGAACGAATTTGAATGCGTCTCAGTGCACAGAGAGCGGTGTGGTGGCAACTGACTAAGCAAATCACATTTGTTTGTTGGGGGCGGTAGTAATTGATGTGCGATGACAGCTAGTTGCTAAATTTTTTTCTTGTAACGCTAAGTGTGAAACTGCGTTTGTCAACCATCTCAATCTAAAACTATATGTTAAGTGAAATGTTGTGAACATAGGCCAAAACAGTATAACGCGTCGTCTCTAAAAACCGAGAGTGAACAAGAAAAAATTAAGGAAACACAAGCCGAATTGGCTGTAGTCAACTCATACGTAAATAAAAATACCTACGAAATCCGAAGATAAATTCTCTAATCACAGAAATTACAAATGTAAGATAATGAGTGAGTGAGAGAATTTGGTCATCGCTTAACATCGAGGTCTTTAGTGCTGGTGAGGGGTGACATGATGTATGGAGCAGTATCGGAATGAATGGGCGGGGGAAACGGGAGATCCCCGAGAAAACCCGCCGACCAGCGGCATCGTCCGGCACGCATCTCATATGTGAAAATCCGGGGACTGACCCCGCCGGGAATCGGACCCGGATCGCATTGGTGGGAGGAGAGCGGTCTGACCTCTCGGCCACCGCGGCCCCCCGGAATGAAAGAGAAATTAAAATTTCGAAACAAATAGCAAAACGAAAAAATAAAGACAACTGAGAAAAGTATGGACGTCAGAATTAAGACAGCGCCAGACGATAACTAAGGCGAAGAAAATATTGCACAGAAAACAGGATAACCCAACAACGGCGTCTCAAAACTCGAGACTAGACGAAAACACAGAAGAACGCAGGATTGTTTTTCCCAGACGAGCTAGTCGCAATCTTTCGGGAACTGACATATACTCGTATTTATGTATGTGTTGACCACAGCCAATCCGTCTTGTTTTCCCTTTTTTTCTGTTCATTCGCGGTTTCCTAAGATTACGTAGTACTTCAGTGGCGTAAGTCCACAATACTTAACTAAATAATTTAACCCCATTGCAAGAATCTTTCAAAGAGACATTACTAAAATACCTACATACTACATGTGACCACACACTTAAATCCGTCCGTCACAGTGTGCCGTAAAAAGACGTCGCACACACATACAGTGAACTTATAGTCCGAGCTGTTCTCTGCATGTGGCCATTGGTCGAGATCGGAAATATTCGGTAAAAGTAATTTAAAACGAGATAGATTTCAGCGATATGTACGATTCTGACGCATATTCAAATTTAAATAGACTCTCCCAGAAGAACTCTGAACCAATAACTAATCTTCAAGTACACTAGGAACGAATCACGTAATATCAGTTCGTAAGGTGGCCGACTATTGAAGGGTGTGTTTGTGTGCGAGAGGCGAAAATGATGAGGCGGTACGAGCGACTACGGCGCACAGGTATTGTGATATCGCCTTTAGGTCCAAGGTCGTAAAGGCGAGCGCAGTGTTCCCGCCGTAACATATTTATATTACTATGAGACTTGAAGCAGTGATCCTACAAGTTTACTAACACGCCTCTGTAGCAAAGTGCAACGTAATTGTAAACCTCAATTCTGAAAGAATCCAGTACATATACACTGAGAAATAACAGTCTAAAAAGACAAGAGCTAAGCGTTTAAAATAATGCTTGCAATCTGCATGGTGTTTTACAAGTCATATCCTTAAGGCGGCCGCCTACCCCACGCTTCAAATGTGTTGCAGTGTGTTCGTGAACAGGTTTTTTCTACGAAAATATTCCACGCGTGCACATTGTGCCAACGTACGAAAAGAAAACAAACTTCAGGCAAGATCGGAACCTCTTTGTTAAGACGCCACGCTCATTAAGAAACACTGTTTCTAAGCCCTCCAACGTGGCTAAAAATGGCCTTTTCAGACTGACGCACTTCAAAATGTACTAACCGGATGTATGTGAAACTCAGGTTGCGACCTGCACTGAACTTAGTTGCAGACTTTCCACCAATAAAATTATATGGTCCTATAGTAAAAACCGTTCGGCGGGAAGCTTGCACGTTAGTTCAAGACTTGGCTCGTTGAGGCGACGCGGCATTGGATGGGCGCTTGAAGGTCGACCTTACAGCTCCGTCGCTTTTGAGCCTCTCACGCGCGGGTAGGGGCACCCTTAATGATCCCGCCTACTTCGTGCTTACATGTGTTACAGCATGTTTGTACTTTTTTTTTTTCACGAAACTATTCCACATTTTCCCATTGTGTATATGTACGAAAAGAAAACAAGTACACTTCAAACTATGACGGAAATGTAGTTTATAGAAATGCAGTTTCAAAAGTTTCGAAGCATCACATTAGTTAGAAAAATCCTTCTGAGCGCCTCAAATGGCTTAAAAATCAGCTTTTCGACATGTTATACCTGAAAAACTGCTCTCGGGATTAATGTGAAACTACTGTAGCAACAAGCAATGAACTTTGCTTAAAACTTTTCACCAATTAAATTATGTCAACACTGAAAATTTAAGTCAGGCGAGTAGTCTACGATACCACTGCACGTCGTTTCAGGGGCCGCAGTGGCCGAATAGTCTGACCATTCTCGCCCACCGAGGATATCCGGGTCGGTCCCCGGATTTTCGCATGTAGGAAGCGTCCGGACGATGCCGCTGGTCGGCGGGTTTTCCCGGGGATCTCCAGTTCCCCCCGCCATTTATTTTCGGCGCAGCTTTATTCTCGCCTCATGTCACCCCTCACCAGCGATGTTGAGCGCTAACAGAAGTGTCTCACTCATTCTCACGCCGTTACAGAGTCTTGCGGCAGAGGCTATACCGCTCCACGTGAGCCGGACAACATCTCTCTTGGTGCCGTGCCTAACTCACATATACACTGCTAGTAGTGTGTTTGTACTCGTAAAGAATCATCGTGTACGAAAGTTTACTGGTCTCTGAGAAAAAAAACGCGTCTCCAAACACGAGCAACAGCCTACAAAGCCCCGAGGATAAAGAATGTTCATGGCATTAGAGCCTAGCCTGCACTTCGTTCAACTCGTGACGTTTTTCTGTCTCTGTTTGTTGTCAAATTTAGTTCGTCTGACGCAGATTAACGACGCAGTTTGACTTCACGAACCCTAATGATACGGATACAACTTGAAAATTCACAGAAAAATCAGTTATCCTGCGCACGCCAGTTGAGAGCGTAACGGCGACATCGCGGTTGGTGCGCGGACCAGTATAGCCCTTATCGCATACTTTCTTCTGGCTGTATGTTGCGGGGAGGGGGATTATGGACGCTATAGATAGAAGGTCGCCGTAACATGACACATTGGCAGGGACGTGCAAATTTTGAATTAATATTTGGCGACAGTCTACAATACATTTGCTTATAGTTAGAGCCCACGATTTTTCGTGAAAATAGTTCTGCAACAGTTTGTTTCAATGCCTTACACGCACATATGAAGCTCTGCTTCGTGGTTATTGGCAGAATGTACTACTGCACAGACGTGGTTCATTTGACTGTGCCAACAGGAACACGGTTACTGCGACACCACGCGTGTGTGATTTGCGGGTAGAAACCTAGACGCTGAGAGTTGCAAACAGCCAATCACTGACCATGAAGCAAGGCTGCATATGTGTATTTAAGGCATTGAAACAAACTATTGCAGAATTACTTTAGCGAAAAATCGTGGGCTCTATCTATAGTTAGGGCCATGAACATTTCGCGAAAACCTGCAGCTAGGCTTTATAGTTATTGGCAGCGTGTGTGTGAAGTGACGTCTCATTTGACGGTGCCAGCAAGGTAACTGCGACACCACTCGTCTATTATTTGCAGGTAGAACTCCAAGACACGGTTAAAACATCCAATCACTGACTATGAATCAGAACTGTGGATGTGCGGATAAGGCATTGAAACAAACTGTGGCAAAATTATTTTCGCGAAATGTTCATGGCCCTAACTATTTTCATTGTGTGACTTAATTTGCCGTGCACCCTTGTTCCTATGTGTGCTCGCATTTAGGGGTATTGATCCCTACCACCTTGGATTTATCTGTTTTTTTTTCTTGATAACTTCTATTCCAGTCGATGTATCAAAATATTTGTCAAGACAGGGAATAGATACGAACTTAATCGATTTTCTGTAATTGCTGGAACCATAATATATTCATTATTTTGCAACGCGAAACAGCTGAAAAGGAAAAATTTCTTTATTTACGGGAGCGACTACAGAGGCCACAAAATTAACAGAAACAATGCCATATTGATTCCAAAAAGTGAACGAAACAATAAACTATGCCTTGTCAGCGTGAAAAAAAAGTAAAACAACGTGTCTATTCCCTGATTTATAAGAAAAACCGTAAAACCGATCTGACAGGGATCAATCCCCCTTAAAGGATGGTGAATATTTTACCGTTGTCCCTATGTCAGTGGTTTGTAAAAGTCCTTCAAACTGTACAACACAAACTGTCGTTTATCAGCAGTAGTCAGATGATCACACTGTAACTTGCAGTCCGGTCTGCTGGCAGATAATAATTCAATCCGTGGTATTTGCGAGTCACAATCGTGGCATTGTTTATGTAATAAAAATGTGCGATACTTTTATATGGCAGCGAATATACATCTGCACATAACTGTTTTTAGAGTTATGGCTTGCAACTAACCTTGAATATTAACAGTGTTATATCGATGGCTTCATTTACGATAGGGAAAGTTTTGAAATTTTTTCGGTGCAGCTTCGATAACAATGGCATATAGTACTATCAAATTGTTAGTACCATTACTAATAATGCATTTATGAGTTGCAGTTCTATTGTTACGGCTGGCAAAATGTTTTACAGTAGCCCGATCTCAACGATATTTTTCCTTGACTACTCTCTGCTCACAAAAAAAAAGTTTCCCCGTTTGTTTTTAATTATAGTGTTGTTACAGTAATAACAGTTAATGGAATGCTTTTAGGATGTTTTAATTTCTCCGTTTCTCATACTTTTTTTCCCTGCCACGTAAAAAATACGCTGAAATCGGCCGACAAATATTTTTGCGTTAATCCAGCTGTGGTGTAATTTTTTTAAAACCGAGTAGGGCTCTTAACTTTTAATGACTGGATACTTAGAGCACATCTCTTCTAACAAAAATACAAGACACATAATTGCGTTTAACTAGTCATCACTAACACTCCTACAGATAAATTGTTCCCTGTTTTAAATAAAGTTCAGGCAATACCGGACACATTTTACAATTAAATCGGTTAAGTTCCAGTAGTTATCAGTTATAATTGCGTAGAAATGAGTGAAATTTGAGTGAAATTGGAGTAAAATATGATAATGTTATGCTGAAAGAAAATATTTAACTTTGTCATTTTCTAAATGCACAACGGTAGTATTCAATTCAACTCCACGTGATTCTGGTGTGATTAATTTGATCTTATAAGGTCATTTGTATGGTTTTCGATTTACGTGTTCCCTGCATAAGTATGACGTTTATTTTTAAGGCAAGGATGCTAAGAACATGAGCTAGTTGTTAAGAGGTTACTGTTAACACAGGGTGTCTATAAAGTAATGTTCGGTAATGTCACTCATGCCAATGCATCCATGAAGGGACAGCTTAGAAATCAAGGTTGATGAATATTGAAATGCGTGATTTAGCTGCTCATGACCACTGGTGGATATTCAAATTAAAAACATCATTGATGCTGTCTTCTTGGGCAAATGAACAGCTCCTATGCACTTTCCTGTCTATGAATTCACTCGGAAGATAATTTTATTTTAAATTCCCTTCTCTGTGCAGCTGTAAAATAATAATAATTTATTACACTGAAAAAATGTTGCAAAATCCGTACGTACATCTCATGAAATAGCAGAAGAACTTAACTTCAAACTATCAACAAATAAAATATGGCTCTTAAGAGCGCTGCCCAGTTCCTGAAGTCTGACGAAAACAAGGTTAAGGTTTTACACGTTGAATTATGTTTGGTGATGTTAGTCAACTTTCAAACATACATACAGTACATAAATATATATGTCTCTTCTGACAAGTACTGTAAATGATTGCTGATTCTGGTGCGGGGTCCACATTGCTGTAGGATCGTCAATGGCTGATTGTTAATTACCCGAAAACTGAGAGTCAATAACTACGTTCATTAAAAAAATGCTGATAAATTTTCTTCCACATTTTTATTCCTACAGAAATACAATCATCTTATCTATGCGGAAAATGGTTTATGCCTGAATGCGATATTTTGAAAAATGAGTAATCTCCATTGAATATAATTTAACATGTAAATACGTATCATTGCTCTTACCAATTGAAATTCAAGCCACTGAAACGAAATTTATCTGACAAACATCAGAAGTAACCCTGTTTAAGGGCGCGGTCTACCGCAATTTTCATCACCATTATTTTATTTTTTATTTATACTACATATTTTTTTCTTATTTTAGACACAAAATGTGACTGAATTTGGCTCTTATGAAATGTTTTTATCTCTTATAGTTTTCGCGTAATGGCTTGTTCAAGTCATATTTTGCGTGTTTCCGTTTTAACGACTACACTAAAACCAACTGATATACCAAACTGAAAAAAATCACAGTGGATAAAGACATTACAGGCTACAATGACATGCTCATAAAATTAAAGAATAAAAATTAGTTTAATTAAAAAAAATGCTGAAACTGAAAATAAAAATTTTAAAAAGTCAATATTAAAAAAAAATACAAATAATTTTTATTTTTTTAATTTCATAAGCATGCCATTGTAGCCTGCAATGTTTTTATCCACTGTGATTTTTTCAGTTTGATATATCGGTTGGTTTTAGTGTGATCGTTAAAACGGAAACATGCAAAATATGACTTTAACAAGCCATTACGCGAAAACTATGAGAGATAAAAAAATTTCATAAGAGCCAAATTTAGTCACATTTTGTGTTTAAAATAAGAAAAAAATATGTAGTACAAATAAAAAATTAAATAGTGATGATGAAAATTGCGGTAGACCGCGCCCTTAAGTAGAAAACACATCACAAATATGCAGAAATAACATGAAGGAAAATTGCTGCTTGACAAGATAAATAAAAGCAATAAGGAGTGATACGAACATTTAATAATACTGTTAGAAAACTGTTTAACAAGCGTGATACCGCGAATGAAAGGAAAACGGGAAGTAGAAATAATACCCCGAGCTGAATGGAGGACAGGATAGGTCCAGTATGCATAATCGACCTTTGACGTAGAAGAAAACAAGTAAAAAAGAAGAGGAATGTATTTTAGTCTATTAAGAATAAAATTCCGGTCATCTCGTCTACTGGGCTGGATTTCCTGTCTCCTCTTCCAGTCTAGTCTTGCAGCTTCTAGGCTGGATAAGACAAAATATTTTCTTTAAAACAAGCCCTCAGCTAAGTTGTCAAAAATCAACCCGAATTTCCGAAATATTTATGCTAGGTCTGATATTTCTCTCACTTTTTAAATTTAGAAATGCATATAACGTAGACACAAAGATTTCAACACAGGAATGAACATTTATCTACCAAAACAAATAAAATATAATGAAACAAAAATAACATAAGGTATTAAGTCAATCAGAAACCGAATCGTCGTGTTAATGTAACCAAATTATTTTACAAGCGTTTACAATCACCGAGTATGCCATACATTTAAATAAAATTAATTTTTTTCAGTAATTTTAGAACTTCTTAAACATGGATCAGTTGGTCATTAATTAATCTTAGGAATTCGTCCTAAGATTGCATATGCAAAATTTTCTGACCTGGTTGACGCCATAATTAATCAAAATTAGTACCAAAAATTGAAAAAAATTCTTTTGAAACTTCTTCTTTCTAATTTCGCATCAGGGCGGCTTTTCCTTCTTTGTAGTGTCCATGATGATCTTCTCATACGTTTACAAATATCAAATTAACTTAAGATCGTGTTTTTTTATCTCCCTTGTTCGTACTTATATAATTCATAACAAGAGCAAGCTTTAAAAAAATTCCGGCATTATCAGTTTCAGATAATTGGTAACATCAATTAAGTAGTCTAATTCAGTAACATAAACAAAACACATTACGTTTCGTACATAAATTAATGTTTATCGTAGTGTTTAGGAGGGTTTACAACGTTCCAATACGGCATTAGAAATTATTTAAGCAATTACATAGCAATATTATTACTAAAAAATAAGGAATCACATAAAAATGAAAGGAATTTACCGAAATACACCATAAATTTAGGTTTTAGTTACAAAACAATATGTATAAAATTAAAAAAAAAGTCACCATTCATCAATGACTACAATACTACTAGCCGTTTGAAGTTTTTACCGTGTAAAATTTACTATTCAGTAGACATAATTTAAAGTTACGTGATCAGTTATAAATGTAAATTAAAGTACATGAATGGTCTTAATAGAATATGCTTCTCCGTGTCTGTTTGTAGTAATTTTCAGTCCAGATTCATCAGTCTATTACAAGTTGACGCCACACTTAAATTTTACTGTAAATACATTGTTAGTGTACATGTTTTGTTGTGTTACAGCTTGTTAAAAAGAAACTTATGTTTGGAGTTTAGACACTGATAGAGAATTGCAAATGCCGCGATATTCTCTTACATACTAAACTGTTGTTCGCTCGCTCAGCGTCTTCTACTGGTCGAAATATTGTCGTGGATTTAAGCGGGGAACATCTTGAGTCAGTAATTAAAAGTTGTACGGTAGAGTGAATAATCGCATGTAAGTTAGTCTAATACGTAAACGACATCACATAAATACTGGTGGGCAATGATATCACAGATTTTCCTCTAGAATGTAGGGCACAGATCAGTAGAGTACTGTCTGTCACAAAATAATAAACACGAATTTCGCATGTCTCTAGACATTGAGTTTCCTGAACACGTAGTGGTCGAGTGGTCAGACCATTCGCCTCCCACCAAGCTTCGATTCCCGGCCGAGTCGGTCCCCGGATTTTCGTATGTGGGAAATGTGCCGGACGACGCCGTTGGTCGGCGGGTTTTCTCGGGATCTCCTGTTTCCCCCGCCCTTTGATTCTGCTCCTGATCCGTACTCACCTCATGTAACCCCTACCAGCACTGAAGACCTCTATGTTGAGCGCTGACCAAAATCTCTCTCACTCTTGAACATCTGTGGGGTTGTTTGTATCGAAGGTTTTTTCTTGGCGAGGATTAACAGGTTGCCGTATGTGACCCTCCAGCGATAATCAGAGAAGGTTAAGGCTGTTACAGTGATATCGAAAATCGCCATGTTAATAATATTAATTTGAATGGTCAGATGTGCTTCGTATGCCTTCCATGAACACGCCGAGAATGCGTGGACTCCCTATATGTCACCGCGCTTCACAATTTCTCACACTCGCCTTTGGGCGCGCTCAGGGAGAGGGCTATCGTAACTCCTCTCCTGCGAGCGACGACAGCGCTCCGCGTACTGGAACAGCGGTGGTGGTCAACCTTGGTACTACGTAGTCCCGGCAGCTGCGTTGCCTGGAGGGAGGAGGAGGGGTGGTATCGATCGTCGATGCGCGCGT
>PNEQ01053847.1:0-12359 GCA_003012365.1 Medauroidea extradentata | reverse complement strand
GCCCCCCCTCCCCCCCCCCCCCCCCCCCCCAATCCACTCTGTATGGTACATGCACTGACTTATTAAACAAGTACAATCCATTTAAGATTCCACTACACCCCTGATTTACAAATTATTGGTTTTAAGCCGAAATATTTGTTTTGGAGCATAAATAGAAATTGTGTATAGGTATAACCAATTTAATGTATACAAGCTTTAAAATTTTTGCACTAAATTTGCTTCACACGTTCAATGTGTGAAAGGTGTGAAAAGGATATAGTGTACTAATTTTTTTTCTTTTACTGTTCACGAATTACATTTTACAAGTAATAGAAAGAGAGTAAAACGAAAACATTGCACGCAATTTTGGCGCGCCGCTAATAGAAGCGAATCTGTTACCGTCGAGTGTGGCAAGTTGATCCTTATCGCTCTGCTATCTCCACGCATCGAATACGAAGTGAGTGATAGCTTTTGGTCAGCCCTCAAGATTGAGGTCTTTAGCGCTGGTGAGGAGTGACATGATGCAAGAATGGAGCAGCGTCGGAATGAAAGGGCGGGGAAAATGGGAGATCATCTAGAGAACTGCCGACCAACGGCGTCGTCCGGCACGATTCCCACATGTGAAAATCCAGGGACCGACCCCGCCGGGAATCGAAGCCGGATCGCCTTGGTGG
Organism: Medauroidea extradentata; assembly: GCA_003012365.1. Lineage (NCBI taxonomy): Eukaryota > Metazoa > Arthropoda > Insecta > Phasmatodea > Phasmatidae > Medauroidea > Medauroidea extradentata. The sequence goes on along the minus strand of PNEQ01053847.1, from coordinate 11,706 downwards.
GACATCGAACACGGAAAAACACATCCTATGCATAGGACTTTTAAGGGTCAAGGCAGTTTTTCGCGCCCGAACTCGAGCGCTTACGTAAGTCACTTGAGCAACATCTTGTGGCCTGGTTACTGTCGTTCACGTCCCCCTTCCACGTTCCACCCCCTTCTCCCCCACGCAGCCTGGGGCAGACGTGACCATCAGTGGGTCAATGACACTATCGTCGTCTGCAAGTGGAACGGACGTGGAATATATATTGAAGCAGAGAAGTTGAACAAGACCGCTCGTTGCCAATGCTTTAAGTTTATGACCAGAAAGATTGGTAGCCTATACAATTCAGTAGGTGCTTATATTAAGGGCGAGGTCTATCGCGATTTTCATCAACATTTTTTTATTTGTACCAGGTATTCTTTTTCTTATTTTAGACACAAAATGTGACTAAATTCGGCTCTTATGAAATTTTTTTTATCTTTCATAGTTTTCGCGTAATGGCTTGTTAAATACATATTTTGCATGTTTCCATTTTAAGGACTACACTAAAACCAACTGATGTACCAAACTTAAAAAAAAAAATACAGTGGATAAAGACATTGCAGGCTACAATGTCATGCTCATAAAAGTAAAGAACAGAAATTATTTGTACTAAAAATAATTGAATTTTTAAAATTTTTATTTTTAGTTACAGCATTTTTAAAAAAAAAAATGCAAATACAAATGGTGTAATTGCACATTGACTCAAATTTTTTCAAAACTTTCGGTTAAAAAACATTTGAGTTATTGGCACCAGTCTGGAAAAAACTCGGGAACAAGCCCTTAAGGCCATGCTCTTTAGTTACTGTTTTTGGTTTTTGCGATAGTTATTTTTTTTTTAAACTTAAAGAGAGCAGATATTAAAAATCTGTCTGGCAGTTTTGTTAAAATTTATTTCTGCCATGATAGCTAATATTTTTAAAGCAAGAAATGATACGGTTTCGACGAAGAAGTCAACTAACCATAATTTCGTTAGTTACATAATTTGCTGAAACCATAGTATTTATTGGCTTGAAAAAATCATCCGACATGGAGACGGAATTTTGACATCTTCTTTCGTTTAGAAGTAAAATATTAATATCGCTAAAACGAATAGAAACTAGAGAACACTTTTAAGGCTGCCGCCTGGTGAAGGGTACGTTTGTTCTGTGAGTCGAAAATCGATGAGGCGCTACGAGCGATGTCGGCCGGCACATGTATTGTGATATCGCCTCTACGGCCAAAGTCGTTAACGCGCGCGCAGTGTTCCCGCTGTAACGTTTTTACTGTTGGACTCTAAGCGGTGACCCTATCATTTTATTGAACAAATCCGTTGCCTGTATCTTGAGAAACAACCGCGTGAAGAAGCCGATTTTAGCCAAGTTTGAGAGCTTTAAAATAATGCTTCCAATGTGCTTGATGTCTTGAAAGTCACATTCACAAGTAGTTTGAAGTGCGTTTTCTTTTTGTAGATAAGCATTGTGGACGCACGTTTACTGGTCCCTGAAAATAGAATTGATTTCTACGCTTTATTCGAAGCCAATATGAATAAAGTACTCGATGACAATCCTAGATAATGGATTTGCACAACTTTAAGAGTGAATATTTATCCAGAATTACTAATTCGTTACGCGTGATCTCTTGCGCCGCAGTTAAATGCTCGAGGTTCCGGCGTCAGAAATGATGCCTCAGAAGTTCGTAACACTAGAAACAATTTTGTTTAAAACATTGGCTAAAACTATTGTCTAGGATTGCCATTGTTTAATTTTCGCAAATTGGCTTCAAGAAACCTACAGTTATAGATTAATGCTTTTAGCGTTGAATTGTGTACCACACCCTCTTAAGAGGGAGTGCTCGACAATTTTGTTGTATTTTAAGTTTTGAGCCATAACATTTATTCAAATTATATTATCAAAATTTTATCTTCGATAGAGCATATGGTATATTCTTGGTAAACTTCTTGACATGAATAATACCGGTAATGAACCTTTTATTAATTTGTCATGCATTTGCATACGTCGTCTTTCAAGAATTATCTCGCAGTTATTCTGCCCGACAAAGTAATAAAATATTCCATTATTCAGGTGGAGCAACCAACACTACTGAACTTTGGCCGATCCAAAGATCCCAAAAGACATCGGAAAGTTATTCCCGAACAGCGATAGCGTGATGGACTTACGCCCCTTGCTGTTAGAAGCACACCACATTTAGCATACCAATTTCTTCCAGTTGTGGCACAAACTAGGTTTGCAACAAATCCAGATACGATATCCGTCAAATAAATATGGTCAAAACATATTACTGTCCATTGCAGCACATATCATGAGTCATGACGTGAGAAGGATGATCAAAAATTCCTCGATACAGTGGGGTGCTTCCTTGGACCAGATTACATTGTTCCGAGATCGACAACTGCAATAGACGGCACACTCATCACTGAAGATGATCTTTCCACGTTTTGGGATTGTGCCGAAAGCATCCGCGCACATGCATCCCGTCTATGGGTCAAAAGTGTTCAAATGGCAAAAAATTAATAATTTTACGTCATAGTGTTAGTGTTACGGAGGTTAGTTGCAACTGCATTTTCCACTAGTGAATATTTTTTTATTTCTCCATAGTCTTCCCTTAGTAATATGTTAAAGTCAAAATTTACATGTTACACCAAAACAAACTGACATATTACAATGAAATAATATTATGGACCATATGCTAAAATGTTTAAAAAGACACAAGAAAATTCTTTTGCATGTTTAATCAGTTCTGAAAATGATAATTTTCTTAATTTATTTCAATTTTTAAAAAGTAATGAATTTTGTTGTATGTTTTTATATCTGTTGTCTTTATACCCTATCATATATAATTTCAATGTAAAGTATATGATTTGAATGAATAAGTCTGTTGGTTTTCTTTTCGTGTGTTTCTGTACTGTGCACACTTTAACTTTGTCATGCCACCAAGCAGACTACAACGAGAGCTACAATATTTTCACAACTGGAAAGCGGTTACAGTAGGCCTATGTACCATGTCGTACAAATATAAAACAATGCATATTTGCCATCTCTTGCCTTTGTCATAGTCTGTTAAGGCCTCGCTCGTTAGTTTAGCAGTGATTTTGAAAATTTTATTTTAAGCGCAAATTAATACATGTATAAAAAATTCATTCTGGTGGTTATAACACATATATATCATAGTTTGTGTCTGAATTTTTCTGTTGCAATAAACCAAACTGATTTTTAGATTATTGCGCCTGATATAGCACATATTTTATTGTCAAAATAAGCTGAAATGAAGCAAAATAATTATTTGCTAGTAAATGGTAAATTATTAAAAAAAAAAAAAAAAAAAAACGCTCTGGGGAAATTGTGAATCGTAGGATTGTACACAGTCTCAATTTTTTTCAAAGCATATTGATAAAAAAATATTCAATCTAATTTGCAATTGTTTGAAATAGGCTAATTGAAAGATGAGGCTTATGCACCTGACGCATGAACGATGTTGTATCGTGCCGCGCCTATTATTTTCTATGCGAAACATATAAACTTATTCACAATATATTTATCTGCGAAAAGAACACACGGTTAAAACTAGGCTTCTAAATTTTTCAAAATGCAACATGCTTATCAGAAACATGTTTTTGAGGCCCATCAATATGGCTAAAATCTTATTTTAGGCAGCTGTAAATGGGTTAATACCACCCGGATTCGTGAAACATAATGTTGGAAGCATGCGTTGTACTTTACTACAAACTTTCCAAAAGTAAATTTGTAGAGTAGCCGCTTTGTCCCGTAGGATAAAGAGTAGCACGATAACACCGATGCGCGCTGCGAATAGAAGCGATGCTGGTACCGTCGAGTGTGGGAAGCTGAACCTTATCACTTCACTGTCTCCGCACATCAAACACGGCAAATTATATCCTGGATATAGCAGTACAGCCCTCCTGAACTTATATTGTAGGATAATGCGTGAAGATGCAGCTCGTTCATGTGTTTATACCGCGTTGTTCGAGATATTCCTAGCTTCGTCGATCTTTAGCGGAACGTCGTCTTCAGTGACGTGGTTACAAATTCACGACCGCCTGACACGTTTGCGCTCTGGTCGGTGGTTTTGCCTTCGTGGTTTATCTTGTTGTTGCCTTTTTTTCGAAGAGTTTGTGTTCCCAACGCTGAAGTCTTGTTTTGGTGGCACCTGTCGGGGGAACCGTTGTCGGAAATCGTCGCGCACTTGACGCAGTCGAAGACGTTCGTGTACCAGACACTCGCAACTGTCCTCGGTTCAAGGGTGAATTCTCCGTTCACTCTAGCCTGAGTGCTGAAGTAAACAAATAACATCGTATCATTGCACCTTGCTAGCTTATAATTCGCTCAATTTGTGCAGCGCGCCGACGTACCATTTCCAACCGACAGAACTGTGTACAGTTAGTATTATAAAAAAACAACTCATTATCTAATAAAAACAAGATTGCGTGACAGTTTCGTACGTGTTTTATCGACATGCAAAATAATAAATTACATAAACTAAAAAAAAAAGGTATTGACTTCATGTTTAATCACATTATATTGCAAAATTCAGTTGCAAATTACCAAGCCACGACAAGCAGTCATAGGCTATTCAACTATTCTGATACGAAAATTTGGTACTCTATGCAGAAAAAAATTGTCGGCTAAACGAGTGATTAAACTTATTAAGTCGTCTTGGATAATTTTATATTTATTTTTGGAAAAGTAACATTTGATCAATCACCAAACTCAGCTTCGTCTGTAAGTGCAGAATACTGAACTAACGTGCAGTGTTTTCGAAGAACGTGTTTTTCAATAAGACTTTAAGCGGTGACCCTGTTATTTTTTGTACTATTGCGGCTGGTATTTTTCCAGCTACAGCAATGTGAAAAAAATAACTTTTCTAGAGCCCTGAAATATTGCTTTGTAATAAACGGACGTATTTTTAAAATGACAGGGACACAGTTTAAAGTGTTCCTTGTTTTCGTAGATAAACGCGTTAAAACACTTACAGTAGTTACACACGAAAAAACGCTTTTCGTTCTACGTTACAGCACAGCTCATGCACCAGGTCCGACAAGTCTTAAGGGGTATTGATCCCTACCACCTTGGATTTATCTGTTTCTTCTCGATAACTTCTGTTACAGTCGATGTATTAAAATTTTTGTCATGACAAGGCATGGATACAAACTTAATCGATTTTCTGTCATTGCTGGAACCATAATATATGCATTATTTTGCAACGGGAAACAGCTGAAAACGGAAAATTGCTTTATTTACGGGAGCGACTACAGAGACCACAAAATTAACAGAAACAATGCCATATGGATTCCAAAAAGTGAATGAAACAATAAACTATGCCTTGTCAGCGTGAAAAAAGTAAAACAATCTGTCTATTCCCTGATTTATAAGAAAAACCGTAAAACCGATGTGATAGGGATCAATCCCCCTTAAGATCGTTGCCTACCTCCGAACCCTGGAGATAAAAAGAATATGAATATACTTGCTGAATAATATTCGATGGCGCTCAAATACAGTTAACGATATTCCATTAAAACTTAGAATGCCCCTAGCTGAATATCCACCTACCCAGGTTAACCTCCTAACCGCCCAACAAAAGAGATGGGCTAATTCGGGGCGTGGAACCCTATCTTGCGTCCAGACTATGCACAAAATCATAATTATATTTAAATGCGAAGGTGTTGCTTCGATCTTGTTTCACAGAGCAGCGGCTCGACAGGAATTTTTTTAAAAGAGATTGTTGATGGGTCGGAGACTGACACGGATACTTCATGTCCCGGAAAAAATGCACGGTTCCTGTGGGAGAGCAGCGGTTCGGTTGACGCGGTCAGTGGCTAGAACACTCGCCTCCCACCAAGGCGATCCGGGTTCGATTCCCGACGGGGTCGGTCCCCTGACTTCCGCATGTGGCAATCGTGCCGGACGATGCAGCTGTTAGCCTGGTTTACTTAGGGATCTCCCGTTTCCCTCGTTCTTTCATTCCGGCGCTGCTCCATACGTCGTCCCACCTCTCACGAGCGCTACAGACCTAAACTTTGAGAGCTGACATAAATATCTTCACTTCACTTAAACCTAACGCTTGGCAGGCCTACAGCAGCATCCTAATGTGTTGTGTAGTTTTGCTCTGTAGCCTAGGATTGCTGCTCTGATTATAAAAACTCCATTATTATTATTATTATTATTAGTCCATCGTTATCTTCAGAACTATGCGATCGGATCCACGGGTAGTTTTATAGTTGAGAGTTAAAGATTACGAAGATCCTTTGCAACGATTTATTTTTCGGAGTGTAATGGCTGTAATATTCGTGACGCGCTTACTCGTCTCGCCCGTATTGCTTCCCTTTGGTGTTGCCTCCAACTGGTGGGGAGAAGCCGGGTTTGAATCCCGGCTCCGACCATCCAGAGTTCGGTTTTCCGTCGCTCTCCGAATTGGCGAGTGCTGACAGACTCGTCTCCCAGTTTCGGTCATTGTACCAAGTTGTGTGGCAACGATGACCTCTCAAATGTGGCGTCCAGCGGGTATAAAAAAAAATCCTATTTGCGATTTGTTTCCTACAAGGTATTTGTCGTCGACTAATTTGAACATCGCCAGAAATGTAATTACTGGGAAACGTTTCCAAAATGCAGGACGGGAGGTAGGCCTATTCCAGCCATGACGTAGCACAGATAATGTTTGCCAAGAAAGCTCGCAAGTTGTTGATGCGAAGCAGACCTGTTTCAAGTTATTTCTGTCGACGTGCGGAAGACACATAAATTACTCGTGCATAGATCGTGTGTTAACACGGTTATTGCCCCATATATGTGTATATTTATACACATATACACTCAACGGAGGGTGTTAATGACAGTATATTGCGAATTTGCCATGATTCCTTTTTAAAATGAGGTAAAGTTATATGATGCATATTTTTGGCTGACGCACATCTGAAGGGAGAAATTAACATTTATTAAGTTAACAAAAAAAAAACAGTGCAATAAATATTGAATTTCGGTGCGACTTAATATCTGCAAAGTGAAAACATTGGTTGGAATACATTTCACCTTCAATAGATAGCTTAATATTGGCAGCATGGAATCTATTTAGCATTGCATTATTTTACCAAAAGTTTTGAAAAAATTTGAGTCAGTGTGCAATACTATGGATGCGTTTTTTAAAACAATGTGCCATTCGTCAGCAAAAAAAAAAAAAAAAAAAAAATAATAATAATAATTTCCTTAATTTTTGCTTATTTTCATGACGAAAAACGTGGTACTTTGGTTAACGAAATCTAAAATCCGTTCAGTATAATTCTACAAAAAAAATTCAGCTACAAATTATAACATATAAGTGTCAAAACTGTGCAGCGAAATTTTGATGTATTAGGTAGCGATAAAAAAATATTTTCGAAATCACTGCAAAACTCCGAAAAAAAGGCCTTAAATGACACATTTTGTAGCGGAATGCCCAAATGAACAATGGAAGCCCTTGTCGCAACACACTTGAGTGAAAATGGGCGTAGGCAATTTGGAGTCTTGCAGGTAGGCAGTACGCGGTACACATGAGGTCTAGGAACTACATTATCTCATGAAGGTTAAATGTATTCGAAACAATTTTATTCCTTACAGTTTTCACGTCTTGTGTCAATTAAATCGCTCCCTAAGATTCATTATTTATTTCTCCTTACTTCCCGCCTCCTGCCAAGGTGATCCGGGTTCCATTCCCGGCGAGGTGGGTCCCCGGATTTTCACATGTGGGAATCGTGCCAGACGATGCCGCCACCCTGCGGGTTTTCTCAAGGTCTCCTTTCCTCCCGCCCTTTCATTCCGGCGCTGCTCTATACTCGCATCCTGTCACCCCTCACCAGCGCTAAAGACCTAAATGTTAATTGCTGACCAAAATCCTTACTTCTGGTTATTTGAATAAATGTTGGTTTTCAATGTCAATTTTCAGTCGCGAATTTCTCCCTTAAGGGGGATTATTCCCTAAATAAATAATGTTAAAATGAACTTGAAATTATTTATTTTGTAGTAGACATAAATGACAAGCATTGAAGAAACATAATTTTTTTTAGAAAAAAATTTTTAATACATGTTTTGACACTTTAAACGAACTTTGCATACTAATTTTGCAGCTATTACAGCAAGAATCAGAATAAAAATGTTTACTAATTACCGCATTCACTTGCTAGATTAAAGTACGAAAAAGTGCGTGTCACATTCGGTTTTTAAAAATAGTTGTTTGAAACAGTTTACTGATGCATTTTACATGCTAATGTAAATGCATTTTTTCATAATTTTTTGTTATGTAATTTCAGTAGCAAATTTAGACACTTTAACCAACGATTTGAAACAAAAATACTACATCGTATAATACTGTTGCATTTAAATGAATTTTAGAAGCAATAATATTGAAGTTTGTTAAACTAGTTCACGAAATTTAGACATAAAATCAAATGTATGTAACGATGTGTTAGGTTGAATACAAGTCCCCTGTGAAGTGCTTCCATCTGGCGAGAAAGACAAGAAATATTTGAACTGTACGAAAGCATGTCCCCCCCCCCCCTCCTTCACCGACTTTCGGACAGGACCTGTGTCACGTACAGTTGGTAGAAGGATGGGGAGGTGGGGCGCGAGACTACAGCACCAAGAGCGTGAGAATAAAGATTCTTGCAGCGACTGGCTGACACTGTTGCCATATCTTTCGAGGTTGTCACAAGAACAGTACGGCCCATATGCCTGTCAGCCGTGTAGGCAGGCCGCTGAGAATGTGAGTTGTTTAGTGTAACGCTTTCCTCTAAGGTCTCTATTATTTACATTCACTTTATTTACAACATATTTTACTGCTAAAGTAATATTTTTAACGATATTTTTAAAGAACGTTTTAAAAAGATTAACAACAGTTAATCAGACGAAACAACAAAGCAGGAGCGTGGCATCCTGTTTGTTCCTTAGTAATGATATTAGTTTACCTGGAAGAAATTTATGTATGTCATATATTTCATAAAAGTATATATCACTTTTACGTAATCCGTACTGAAAGCAAAAATTAAATCATTCATTACTTTTCGAAACACATTTATGTTTCTTTTATTTTTCGTTTACTGAGGAAATAAAACAGTAGCGTAGTTTCTAAACTGAACACAAGCTGTGTAGCTAAGAGTAGTTCAAATACCTACATCTACTTGAAATTCCCGCTAACCTAAATTACAAATTGGTAAGTTCGAACACTGCTAAAACGTAAAGTTTTGCAAGTTCAAGCATAATTATCACGCTTGAGTAACATTTGTTTCGAATATAAACTATTTTTATTTTCAAACGAAATTTGAGGTAGCTCAAGATATGTTTCTGAAAGACATGCAGTAAAATAACAAATTGTAAATAGCACAGATTTTAGAGGAAGGCGTTATACTGAAAAACACATAACACTTTACTAAGACTACATACACGTAGTTTATTTTGAACATCGACTTTGTACTTTTCGTATAAACACTGAGACAGAACTGCATTTATGCAAGACGCCGCATTTAAAAACACACAATTTACTTTATATTACACTGCATTGAAAAGCATTCCGTAACATTTGTTTTGATCATAAACTAAATATTTTTTGTGCAAATTTTCAGACAGTGAAAAACATAGAGTAAAATTTTACGCGTGCGAAAATCGCATACAAATTTCATTCAAATACAGTACTGTTCCTATTTTAATAATGATTTTGCTTATGCACTGTTGCTGAAAAAAAGACAAGGCAATCGAAATTAAAAAAAAAAATTAAAATCCTCTTACCTCAGTTTACAGCAATACATATGAAGTTTCAACTGTCGCTTTCAAGAGTTTCAATTTCATATTCGTGATATGATGAAGCCTGATGATGAATGTCCTGGTAAACACAAATTTTCGCAGCGCTTTAGATTCTACGGACGGAAACTTAGGTAATATCATTTGAAAAATGTGTTTTCACGATTCCTTTCTTTTTAACTAAAGTCTGTCCGCGACATAAGTTAAACAATCATTCAGCAGTTGCAAAGATACTAATTTTTTTCTGACGTTACAGCCAGTCCACCAGGGCTTAGTGCTTCAATCCATCCTCCAGAAAAAGTACTGCAATAAATATTTTCAAATAATTGCAAAATAGTACAAAATACTAATTTATATAAAATTTAATATTTCCCTACCATTTGAAATTGATGAAATAAAATCATATAGAACATTTGTTGGAAAATTTAGCTAGTTATCCCGCGCTGTATCTCGGTACTTTTTTATCTTGTACTGAAATTTCAGCCAAGCCCTTGTCATTCACAGATGTTTCACTATTGTCTATGTCACGGTTTATACTCACAATGTCTCTGTTTCGGCATTTTTAACCACACTGACAAACATCTAACTAGTTAGATATGGTTTATTTTTTTTTTTATATTCGGTAATAACAGCTGATGAACCGAATGTTGGTATTTAATTCCCTAACACAAGCATTCTCGGTAATTACTTGAAATCTGTTGGTGTTGAATTGTCATATGTGTATCCAATACTCCGTATTCTAGAGAACATATTTTCTAATTTATGCAATTTGTCATAATAAACTACAGCATTTCAGTTTTTAGCATGTAGCTATACGTTTCTATGAATGATAACCTGGAAATCAAAATACCTTTTTGGAATGGCATTATTTTTTTTATTTTTTTATTTATTTATTTATTTATTTTTTTTTTTTTTTTTGGAAATTCTCATTTCTGCAGTAACACTTTTCGTTTAATTAAAACTACTAATCTGTTGCTCTGAATGCACACCAAATGCGCTGTGCCAAGAATTTTTTTAGTCATTAAGAAATCTTGAATTCAAAATATAATTGTTGCCATATTGTCAGAAAATAACTACGTGGCGTATTTTACTTTTTGACGTACACTTTTCTGGCACAAACACAGTAGGCTAGATTAACAGTCAGTTCATAGCTCTCGATATGTAAAAAAATAATAATTTCTAAAAAAAAAAATAATAATATGTACTAACTTGTTAATGTCTTGAGCCGGGCCAAATCGCGATGAGGAAAAAGATAAAACATGACAAACGGACCGTATTATTTTGCTCAACGCTCCATTCGCCAGGCACAGGCAAGACCGCGCGGACTGTCTTGTGACGTCACGCCAACCTCCCTCGGGTACCGTTAGCCAGACGGGTCGGTTTCTAGTCCAAGAAAGATACGAGAGAAAGGGGTCGATTTATGGACAAATTGCAAGAAAATGTTTTTTTACGTCAAAATTTGCAGAAAAATTCGTAGAATAACATATCCAAAATTCACGAAAATCCGCTTACAACTTCTTCTTTTTCCGGAATTCGTCCCCGGAAAAATATTAAATAATGAAAAAAAAAAAAAAAAAAAAAAAAAAAAAAAAAAAAAAAAAAAAAAAAAAAAAAAAAATCGAAAACAGCGCACTTTACAGCAAAATATTTCAGATCAATAGGTAAAGTGCATAGCTTTTCCCGTAAAACATTCTAATTTTGTTGTAATTCGCATAGAATCCGATATGTATTTTTCAGAATTTGTCCCGAAACGGCCATAATTAGAGAAGGTGATTCATCGCGGGAAAAGTTGACTGTTAGGCTTCAATGTAATGTATTCATTTCTGATGCTTTGATTTCGTTACTGTTGAGTCCCTATTTGACTGGGCCAATGACAGACCTTGTGCACTACTACTGGACGTCTGTGATTCGTCTG
>PNEQ01053838.1:0-10720 GCA_003012365.1 Medauroidea extradentata | reverse complement strand
TAGTGAACGGAGTTTTCTGACAACATACAAATACAACTTTTATAAACGTCTGGTATTGTTTTTCCCGCGCGTGTGACTTGTTCTCCTTCTCTGACCTGAAAACCCGCGCAGCTGTTGGTCACTCGCACCCCATGCTGCGACACTTCACGCGCCCGAAATCGCTACCTCCTCACACATCATGTTTGCCTGGTACCAGTTTTCGCGGCACGACACTCTTTCAGGCATCTTCTAAGAAAAGGAGGGATCTTTTGAAGCGAAGGGGGGCAGCCAATGAGCAAACACTGTACTTCAGAGGAGGTGGGCACAGGGGTTCGTGGAGGGAGTAAGGGGAAGCATAGGGGAAACGTTCTGTGAAGAGACGAATTCGTAGAAGTGTCCGTCTCTCGTTTTAAAGCCAGAAATTTGTGTATAGTACTTTCAAAAAATTGTTATAATTTTTAACATAAATTATGCTTAAAAAGTGAAATTCTCTATGATAATGTAAAAAATTTAAGATTTGAAGGTAAAAATGGTGCTATTTTAGGAGTTTTCAAGCCAGAAATTTAAATATACTACTTTCAAAAAATTGTCTTATTTTTTAAGATAAATTATGCTAGTAAAGGTAAATTCTTTATGAATACGTAAACAAATTTAGACTTGTACGTTTAAAATGCTGCTACTTCAGGTGTTTGCAAGTATAATATTTGAATATAATACTTAAAAAAATTGTTATATTTTTTAAGATAAATTATGCTTGTAAACGAAAATTCTTTATGATGATGTAAAAAATTTAGATTTGTAGATGCAAAATGGTGCTAATTAAGAAGATTTAAAGCCAGAAATTTCAATATACTACTTTTAAAAAATTGTTATATTATTATTGAAGTTAAATTATGTAATGTTAAATTTTTATAATGATGTATAAAAATTTGATTTGAAGATGCAAAATGGTGCTATTTTAGGATTTTTCTAGTCAAAAATTTGTTTATACAACTTTCAAATAATAATAATATTTTTTTGAGATAAATTATGCTTATAAAGGTAAATTCTTTATTATATAAAAAATTTAGGTTCGTAGGTGAAAAATTGTGCTATTTAAGGAGCTTTTAAGCCAGAAATTTGTATATACTACTTTCAAAAATTTGTTATAATATTTAACTTAAATTTTGCTTGTAAAGTGAAATTCTTTATGATGATGTAATTATGATAATGAAAAAAATTAGAATCGTAGGTGCAAAATGGTGCTAGTTCAGGAGTTTTCAAGCCAAAAATGTAAATATAATACTTTCAAATATTGTTATAATTTTTAGATTAATTATGCTAGTAAAGGTAAATTCTTTATTATGATGTGAACAAATTTAGATTTGTAGGTTAAAAATGGTGCTACAAAAGGACTTTTCAAGTCAAAAATTTGAATATAATACTCACAAAAAATTGTTATAATTTTCAACATAAATTATGCTTGTAGAACGAAATTCTTTATGATGATGTAAATAATGTAGATTTGAAGGTGCAAAATGGTGCTATTGATAGAGATTTCATGTCAAAAATTTGCTTTTGTAGCTTTCAAAAAATTATTATATTTTTTAAGTCATACTATGCTTGTTAAGGGAAATTCTTTATGATGATGTAAAAAAATTAGATTTGTTTATGCAGAATGGTACTGTATCAGGAGTTTTAAAACCAGAAATTTGTATACACAACTTTCAAAAAAATTTTTTATAATTTTTAACATAAATTATGTTTGTAGAGTGAAATTCTTTACGACGATGTAAAAAATTCAGATTTGTAGGTGCAAAAGGGTTCTATTTCAGGAGTTAATAAGCCAGAAATTTAAATAGACTTCTTTCAAAAATTTTTATATTTTTTAACATAAATTATGCTTGTAATGGTAAATTCTTTATGGTGTAAAAAATTAGATTAGTAGGTGCAAAATGGTGCTATTTCAGGAGTTTTCCAGCCAGAAATTTGTACATACTACTTTCAATCAAATTGTTATATTATTTGTAGGTCCAAAATGGTTCTATTTCATGAGATATCCAGACAGAAATTTAAATATACTACTTTTGAATATATTGTTGTATTTTTAGATAATTTATATTTGTAAAAGGAAATACTTTATGATTATGTAAAATATTTAGATTTATAGTGGCAAAAATGTCCTATTTCAGGAGTTTTTAAGCCAGGAATTTGAATATACTACTTTTAATAAATTGTTATAATTTTTAACATAAATTATGCTTGTAATGTGAAATCCTTTATGATGATGTAAAAAATTTTGATATGTAGGTTCAAAATGGTGCTATTTCTAGTATCTTCAAGCCAGAAATTTGAATATATACTTTCAAAAAATTGTTTTATTTTTTAAGATAAATTATGCTTGTAAAGGAAAATGTTTTATGATGATGTAAAAAATTTTGATTTGTAGTTGCAAATAGGTGCTATTTCAGGAGTTTTCAAGACAGAAATTTGAATATACTATTTTCAAAAAAAGTTTTATATTTTTGAGGATAAATTATGTTTGTAGAGATAAATTCTTCATGATGATATATAAATTTAGATTTGAAGGTGCATAATGATGGTTTTTCAGGAGTTTTCAAATAAAAAATTTGAATATACTACTTTTAAAATCTGTTACTTTTAATATAAATTATGCTTGTAAAGGGAAATTCTTTATGATGATGTAAAAAATTTAGATATATAGGTGCAAAATGGTTTTATTTACGGAATTTTATGCCTCAAATTTGAATATACTACATACAAAAATTTTTTATATTTTTAAAGTTTAATTATGCTTGTTAAGAGAAATTCTTAGTTATAATGTAAAAAAAAATTAGATTTTTAGGTGCAAAATGGTTCTATTTCAGGAGTTCTCAAGTAACAAATTTGATTATACAACTATTAAAAAATAATTATATTTTTAATATAAATTATATTTGTAAAGTGAAATTCTTTATGATGGTGTAAAAAATTTAAATATTGTAGGTGCAAAATTGTGGTATTTCAGGAGTTTTCACACCAGTATTTGTATATATAAATTTTCAAAACATTGTTATAAATATTAACATTAATAAGGCTTGTAGCGAGAAATTCTTTATGATGATGTAAAAAATTTCGATTTGTAGGTGCAAAATGTCGCTACCTCAGGAGTCTTTAAACCAGAACTTTAAATATAGTACTTAAAAAAAATTTTTTTTAGATAAATTGTGCTAGTAAAGGTAAATTCTTTATGATTATGTAAAAAATTATAATTTTTCGTTCAATACGCTGTTGCTTCAGGTGTTTGCAAGTAAAATATTTGAATATAATACTTTAAAAAATTGATATATTTTTTAAGACAAATTATGCTTGTGAAAGGAATTTCGTTATGATGATGTAAAAAAATTAGATTTGTATGTGCAAAATGTTCTATTTTATCGTTTTCAAGCCAGAAAATTGAATAAACTACTCTTAACAAATTGTTATATTTTTTAAGATAAATTATTCTTGTAAAGAAAAATTCTTTATGACAATATAAAAATTGAGATTTGTAGGAGTTTTAAAGCCAGAAATTTGTATATAGTACTTTTAACATAAATTATGCTTGAAAAGTGAAATTCTCTATTTCTAGGTCCAAAATGAATATTTTTCAGGACATTTCCAGCCATAAATTTGAATATACAACTTTCGAAATTTATTTTTATTTTTTAGGTAAATTATGCTTGTAAAGGATTATTCTTTATGATGTATAAAATTCAGAATTGTAAGTGCAAAATGGTTCTATTTCAGGAGTTTTTAAGGAAAAAAATGGAATAAATTACTTTCAAAAAATTTGTATAATTTTTAAAAATATTATGCTTGTAAAAATAAATTAATTATGAAGGTGAAAAAATTTAGATTTGTAGGTGCAAATAATTCTATTTCATGAGTTCTAAGCCAAAAAATTTAATATACTACTATCAAAATTTGTTTACATTTTTCAAGATAAATTATGCTTTCAAAGATAAATTCTTTATGATGATGTGAAAAATTTAGATTTAAAGGTGCAAAATGGTGCCATTTCAGGAGTTTTCTAGTTAAAAAATTTTAATATATACAACTTTCAAAAATTATTATATTTTTCGAGATAAATTAAGCTTGTAAAGAAAAATTCTTTATGACAATATAAAAATTGAGATTTGTAGGAGTTTTAAAGCCAGAAATTTGTATATAGTACTTTTAACATAAATTATGCTTGAAAAGTGAAATTCTCTATGATAATGTAAAAAATTTAAGATTTGAAGGTAAAAATGGTGCTATTTCAGAAGTTTTCAAGCCAGAAATTTAAATATACTACTTTCAAAAAATTGTCTTATTTTTTAAGATAAATTATGCTTGTAAAGGTAAATTCGTTACGATGTAAAAATTTAGATTTGTAGGTGCAAAATAGTGCTACTTCAGGAGTTTTCAAGACAGAAATTTAAATATATTACTTTCAAAAAATTGTTTTTTTTTTAAGATAAATTATGCTAGTAAAGGTAAATTCTTTATGAATACGTAAACAAATTTAGATTTGTACGTTTAAAATGCTGCTACTTCAGGTGTTTGCAAGTATAATATTTGAATATAATACTTAAAAAAATTGTTATATTTTTTATGATAAATTATGTTTGTAGAGGGAAATACTTTATGATGATGTAAAAAAATTAGATTTGTAGGTGCAAAATGGTCCTTTTCAGAGGTTTTCAAGCCAGAAAATTGAATAAACTACTTTCAACAAATTGTTAATATTTTTTAAGTTAAATTATGCTTGTAAAGAAAAAATCTTTATGATGATGTAAGTAATTTAGATTTTAAAGTGAAAAATGTAACTATTTCAGGGGTTTTTAAGCCAGAAATTTCTATATACTACTTTTATATAATTGTTATAATATTTAAGGTAAATTATGCATGTAAATGTAAATTAATTATGATGATGTAAAAAATTTAAATTTTTAGGAGCGAATTGGTTCTATTTCAGGTGTTTCCAGCTAGAAATTTGAATATACAACTTTCAAAAAATTATTATATTTCTTAAGATAAATTATGTTTGTAAAGGAAAATTCTTTATGATGATGAAAAAATTTAGATTAGTAGATGCAAAATGGTCGTACTTCAGGAGATTTAAAGCCAGAAATTTCAATATACTACTTACAAAAAATTGTTATATTATTATTGAAGTTAAATTATGCTTGTAATGTTAAATTCTTTATAATGATGTAAAAAAATTTGATTTGAAGATGCAAAATGGTGCTATTTCAGGATTTTTCTAGTCGAAAATTTGTTTATACAACTTTCAAAAAATAATAATATTTTTTTTAGATAAATTATGCTTATAAAGGTATATTCTTTATTACATAAAAAATTTAGGTTCGTAGGTGAAAAATTGTGCTATTTCAGGAGCTTTTAAGCCAGAAATTTTTATATACTACTTTCAAAAATTTGTTATAATTTTTAACTTAAATTTTGCTTGTAAAGTGAAATTCTTTATGATGATGTAAAAAATTTCGATTTGTAGGTAAAGATTGGTTCTATTTCACGAGTTTTCAAGTCAAAAATTTGAATATACAACTTTACAAAAATTATTATATTTTTTAAGATAAATTAAGCTTGTAAATAAATTTTTTTAATAAAGTAAAAAATTTAAATTTGTAGGTGAAAAATGGTTCTATTTCCGGAGTTCACAAGTAAAAGATTTGATTATAGAACTTCCACAAATTATTATAAATTTATAGATTAATTATGCTTGTAAAGGAAATTTTTTTATGATAATGAAAAAAATTAGAATCGTAGGTGCAAAATGGTGATAGTACAGGAGTTTTCAAGCCAAAAATTTAAATATACTGCTTTAAAAAAATTGTTATAATTTTTAGATTAATTATGCTAGTAAAGGTAAATTCTTTATGATGATGTGAACAAATTTAGATTTGTAGGTTAAAAATGGTGCTACAAAAGGACTTTTCAAGTCAAAAATTTGAATATAATACTCACAAAAAATTGTTATAATTTTCAACATAAATTATGCTTGTAGAGTGACATTCTTTATGATGATGTAGAAAATTTAGATTTGTAGGTGCAAAATGGTGGTATTTCAGGAGTTTACAAGCCAGAAATTTAAACATATTACAATCAAAAATTGTTTTATTTTTTATCATAAAATATGCTTGTAAATATAAATTCTTTATGATGTAAAAAAATTAGTTTTGTAGGTGCAAAATTGTGCTATTTCAGGAGTTTTCCAGCCTGAAATTTGATTATACTTCTTTCAGAAAATTGATATATCTTTGAAGATAATTACGTTGTAAAGAAAAATTTTTATGATCAAGTAAAAAATTTAAATTTTTAGGTGCAAAATGGTGCTATTTCAGGAGTTTTCAAGCCAGAAATTTCAATATAAATCTTTTAAAATATTGTAACATAGTTTAAGATTAATTACGCTTGTAAATTTATATCCTTTTTTATGATGTAAAAAATTTAGATTTGAAGGTGCAAAATGGTTCTATTTCATACGTTTTCAAAGTCAAAAATTTGATTATACAACTTCCACAAATTATTATCTATTTAAACAAATTATGTTTATAAAGGGATATTCTTAAAAACGATGTAAAAAATTTTGATTTGTAGGTGAAAAATGGTGCTATTTCAGGAGTTTTCTAGCCAAAAATTTTAGTATACTAATTTCAAAAAATTTTTATAATATTTAAGTTAAATTATGCATGTAAATGTAAATTCTTTATGACGATGTAAAAAATTTAGATTTGTAGGTGCAAAATGGTGCTATTTCAGGAGTTTTCTAGCCAAAAATTTCAATAAACTACTTTCAAAAAATTTTTATATTATTTAAGTTAAATTATGCATGTAAATGTAAATTCTTTATGACGATGTAAAAAATTTATATTTGTAGGTGCAAAATGGTGCTATTTCAGGAGTTTTCAAGTCAGAAATTTGTATATATTACTTAAAAACTGATATAACTTTTAACATAAATTTTGCTTGAAAGTGAAATTCTCCATGATGATGTAAATAATTTAGATTTGTAGGTGAAAAATGGTGGTATTTCAGGAATTTTCAAGCCAGAAAATTGCTATACTACTTTTAATAAATTGTGTTATATTTTAAGATAATAAATGTTTGTAAAAGTAAATTCTTTAACATTGAAATAAAAAAATTTAGTTTTGTAGGTGCAAAGTGGTGCTATTTGAGGATTTTACAAGCCAGAAATTTAAATATACTATTTTCAAAAAATTTTTATAATTTTTAATATAACTTATGCTTGTAGAATGAAATTCTTTATGATGATGTAAAACAATTATATTTGTAGGTGCAAAATGTTGCTATTTCAGGCGTTTTAAGCCAAAAATTTGAATATACTACTTCAAAAATTATATTTTTAGTACATTTTATGCTTGCAAAGGTTAATTCTGTATGATGAAATAAATAATTTAGATTTGAAGGTGCAAAATGGTGCTATTGATAGAGATATCATGTCAAAAATTTGCTTTTACAGCTTTCAAAAAATAATTATATATTTTAAGTTATACTATGCTTGTAAAGGGAAATTCTTTATGATGATGTAAAAAATTTAGATTTGTTGATGCAAAATGGTTCTGTATCAGGAGTATTCAAACCAGAAATTTGTATATACAACTTTCAAAAAATTTTTTTATAATTTTTTACATAAATTATGTTTGTAGAGTGAAATTCTTTATGATGATGTAAAAAATTCAGATTTGTAGGTGCAAAAGGGTGCTATTTCAGGAGTTAATAAGCCAGAAATTTAAATATACTTCTTTAAAAAATTTTTATATTTTTTAACATAAATTATGCTTGTAAAGGTAAATTCTTTATGGTGTAAAAAATTAGATTAGTAGGTGCCAAATGGTGCTATTTTAGGAGTTTTCAAGCCAGAAATTTAAATGTATTACATTCAAAAAATTGTTTTATTTTTTAAGATAATTTATGCAAGTAAACTGTAAATTCTTAAAGACGATGATGTATAACAAATTTGGATTTGTAGATTCATATTGGTGCTACATAAGAACTTTTCAAGACAAAAATTTGAATATAATACTTACAAAAAATTTTTATATTTTTTTAAGATAAATTACTCTTTTAAATCTAAATCATTTATGATGATGTAAAAAATTTAGATTTGTAGGTGCCAAATGTTGCTGTTTCAGGAGTTATCTAGCCAGAAATTTGTCATACTACTTTCAATCAAATTGTTGTATTATTTGTAGGTCCAAAATTGTTCTATTTCATGAGGTATCCAGACAGAAATATAAATATACTACTTTTGAATAAATTGATGTATTTTTAGATAATTTATGTTTGTAAAAGGAAATACTTTGTGATGATGTAAAATATTTAGATTTATAGCGGCAAAAAGGTCCTATTTCAGGAGTTTTTAAGCCAGAAATTTGAATATACTACTTTTAATAAATTGTAATAATTTTTAGCATAAATTATGCTTGTAATGGGAAATCCTTTATGATGATGTAAAAAATTTTGATATGTAGGTTCAAAATGGTGCTATTTCTAGAATCTTCAAGCCAGAAATTGAAATATATACTTTCAAAAAATTGTTTTATTTTTTAAGATAAATTATGCTTGTAAAGGAAAATGTTTTATGATGATGTAGAAAATTTTGATTTGTAGGTGCAAAATGGTGCTTCCTAAGGAGTTTTCAAGCCAGAAATTTAAATATATTACTTTCAAAAAAAATTTTTTAAGATAAATTATGCTAGTAAAGGTAAATTCTTTATGATTATTTAAAAAAAATTATATTTGTTCGTTCAAAACGCTGCTGCTTCAGGTGTTTGCAAGTAAAATATTTGAATGTAACACTTTAAAAAATTGTTATATTTTTTAAGACAAATTATGCTTGTGGAAGGAAATTCTTTATGATGATGTAAAAAAATTAGATTTGTATGTGCAAAATGTTCTATTTCAGGAGTTTTCAAGCAAGAAAATTGAATAAACTACTTTTAACATATTGTTATATTTTTAAAGATAAATTGTGCTTGTAAAGGTAATATCTTTATGATGATGTAAAAAATTTAAATTTCTAGGTGCAAAATGAATATTTTTCAAGAGATTTCCAGCCAGAAATTTGAATATACAACTTTCGAAATTTATTTTTATTTTTTTAGGTAAATTATGGTTCCATAAATTACTTTCAAAAAATTTTTATATATTTTAAAAATATTATGCTTGTAAAAATAAATTATTTATGAAGGTGAAAAAATTTAGATTTGTAGGTGCAAAATAATTCTATTTCAGGAGCTTTAAGCCAAAAAATTTAATATACTACTTTCAAAAAATTGTTACATTTTTAAGATAAATGATACTTTCAAAGATAAATTCTTTATGATGATGTGAAAAATTTAGATTTAAAGGTGCAAAATGGTGTTATTTCAGGAGTTTTCAAGTTAAAAAATTTTGATATATACAACTTTCAAAAATTATTATATTTTTTAAGATAAATTAAGCTTGTAAAGAAAAATTCTTTATGTCAATGTAAAAAATTGAGATTTGTAGGAGTTTTAAAGCCAGAAATTAGTGTATAGTACTTTCAAAAAATTGTTATAATTTTAGTAGTGTAGTATAGTTCCTTCTATTGCAGGAGCCTAGGAGCGGGATCGGGGGATCTGTTCAGCATGTGTCTCGTAATTATTTGTGTACGGTCTACCCACCATCTTGGTTAATGTCCGTTGTCTTGATACCTAGCTACCCTCATTGGCTCAACCTTCTATCTTGTTTTTTTTAAAATTAGTTTTATTGTTGTCCTCTAGGTAGGGCTGCCAGTAGTTACTGATCGTCTCCTAGATGGCGTTGATATTTAAGACTTTGGTGCTGAGTCTTTCCACCAGAAGAGCTAGTAGCTATAACCAGTCGTATTGGTTCTAGTGTCGTCTGCTAGATAGCGTTGATGTTGTATGTACTACTGGTTTAGTCCGTATCACCATTAAGAGCGCTACCGCACCTAACCTAACTTAACCTGATCTATCCGTCTAACAAGTTACACTTCTAGCCTTGTTTCTGTTCTTCCTTTAACCTAACACTTATTTTCTCTTGTATGTCTGTCCTGTATCATAGTACACTGCTAGGAATTCTTCTAGTATGTTGCATTCTCGTAAGGCGTTGAATATGTTCCACTCGTGTAGGTCTTAGAGTTTTTTTTTCTGTAAGGTGTTTATAAGTAGTGTAGGGTAGTATTATTTTACCTCTAGTAATAAATGTCTTCTTACAATTCTTGTAATACGTTATTCTTGCTATGATTTGTTAGGGCTTGGTAGAAATTGTGCTACGGCTAGGCCATTTATTTATTATGTTTTTAATGCTGAAATCATAACTTAACCTGACCTAACCTGACCTCCTACCATGTTACATATCTAAACTTGTCTCCGTCTATATCTTTAACCAAAGACATTTTTCCTTTGTTTGTATGACCAATAGTATTTTTTTAACCAGTTTTATAAATTTTAAGTATTTTTATCATGTTTTAGCTTTTACACATGCTCGACTGCGAGTTAGTTTCTTTTTTTTTCTCTTTTTTTTTTGTTTAATTTTTTAAACATTTATGGTGTTACTTTCGTATATGTAAGTTTCACCTTGAAATGCATGATAATATTTTTTTTTATTGCTTATGCGTAGAAGGAATGGTCAATTTGTTTTGTGCTCAACTTTTTATACGTTATATTTCTGTTCTTTAAATATTTTCCCTTTCGTTTATGTGTTTTAC